>JASANG010002731.1:0-158245 GCA_030248215.1 Enoplolaimus lenunculus | reverse complement strand
ATCCGTTTAGTGAATGGTGAAGCAACAATCTGTAAATATTTGGTGAATGGTGAATGGTTGAATCTGTGAATGTATTATGCTTACTATTTCCAGTCTAGGTAGTCTAACTTTACTCTCCATTAGCTTGGTTAGATGGATAATTCTGGGAACATTAGAACATTAGAATTTTGGGAAGTTAGAATTTTGGGTAACATTAGCTATTTGTCTAGGTGAAAATATACTGATCAATTATGAATTTTTATTGAATTTGGGAATTTGGTGAATCTATTAAATTATGAATTTAGCTTAGGTGAACATTAGCATTAGATTGTTACACTTTATCAATAGATTGACAGACGAAAAAAAAAAAAAAAAAAAATAGATTGAATTTATCAAAAAATATCAAAAAATATTTTAACGAAAAAAAAAAAAATAGATTGTTAAATATATCAACGAAAAAATATATATATATATATATATATATATATATATATATATATATATATATATATATATATATATATATATATATATATATATATATATATATATATATATATATATATATATATATATATATATATATATATATATATATATATATATATATATATATATATATATATATGCATATGGTATATTTATTTGCACTGTCACATTTGTAGTTAGCAAGTGTCGTCTTTAAGCGACTGATTGTTTAATGATTTTTGGTAAAACTAATTATTAGTTTTACTGTATTAGTATTGCACTTCTACCCAAACTTTTAAACTTACAAATGGTTTTGTGCCTAGCAATGTAGTTCACTTCAGAATGGAGTAGGTTTTCAGTTTGAAAATTGTTAACCATCAAAAAATTACGGAGCTGGAAATACAATTTTTATCCCGACAAGGGAGTAGGTTTAGTTAGCAGGTCTTTGTGATCTAGCTGTCTTTGTACACTACCCAAACCCGCGCTTGCTTCTCGGTTACCGTTAAATTTAGCTAAATATAATGGTTCTCTCCACGTAGGTTGGTCCTCAGTTTGAGTCTATGTCGTACTCAAATGTGTACAGCACGAAGATTACGCTATTGAACTTTATACTGTAGTTCACAACATTTATAGTGAGGGGTTTTGTTCGACCAAAAATTTTTACAGTTCAACATTGTTGCCGTTCGATAAAAGTACAGATAAAAACATCGACATTCTCAACTGTGTGTATCACCTATTGCAAGTTAGTAAATAGCGCTTCCACCAATGTGTAGAACAGGGTTGTAACAGTAGAATAGAATTTATTTCTAAGCCTTAGCGTAAGCCTAAGCGTAGAATCGAACTTATCAGCCGAAGGAACCCTGTCATGGCCCCGGACTCCTCAAAAGGGGGCGGGGCGCCCGGCGCGAAACTAAATTTTCCCCTCCCATATTTTTGGTGATAAATGGTAAGGGTCTTTTTGCCTCTAAAATTTTTTTGCGTTCAACATGCGACACCCCGCCCCGTTTTTGCATTTTCCCGCCTCCGAAAAATGCTCTTTCAATTGCAGTCTGAAAATGTAAATTTGCTCCCACACCATACCCTCCGCAAACCATTTCTCTTGGATAGATATATCACGAAGTCGATCTAACTCAATACTCCTCCGAATATTTTCCAACGATTACCTGCAGGGTCCCTCTCGTGCCTTACAATTTTGTGTTTAAAATAAATATTTAAGAAACCTAAAAATATGTTTTTTTCTTTTTAAGCCAAAAATGTCCCATCAAAGTATTTCCCGAATCCATTTCCGGCCTTTGAACAGGGGGTGGAACTGTATTATTGCAGATCACGCAGGCAACACTGGCAAAACGAGAATGTTTTTACAGTTCGATAATTTGAGCTACATATCGCAATTGCATCGATCAAATTTCTAAATTGGTTCCTATGTTTCCAGGATGCAAAACTATATCCATATCTTAAGCCAAAGTTGGCTCGCTAGTTTTAAACTGGCTTAAGAATATGCGGATAATTCTGTGCGGCACTGTTCTATACATTTGAGAAGGAACTAAATTAAAATTTTTCGGATGTCTAACATGATGACAACTTGCTGAACGCCTTTTAATTACGAATTTCATCGACTCGACATTTCGTTACCCAGCTTAGGCTTAGTAATATGCTTATAATACTGTTCCGCCCCTGTTCTTTACATTGGCCGGAAATGTGATCGGGAAATTCTCTTGTTCAACGTTGCCAGTCTAAAAGAAAAGTTCGTATATTTTAGTTTTCTACTAAATGTCTTTAGAACAACAGTATTTATATGAGTTCTGCAGTTTAAAACTAGCGACCGGTGTGCAGGTAATACTTGGCAATGTTAGTTTTGCATTCTGCAATACCGCTGCGTATAATTTTATCTATGCAATTGCGATATGTAGAGTGTTTAAAGCGCTGATCCATGTAAAAATCAGTGGCAGAATGTATTTCTGCGTGACTGCAATTGAGTAAGATACAGTTTTCAGAGGCGGATCCAAAAATTTTTGACGGGCGGGCGGGGTGTCACATGTTATGAAACGCAAAAATTGTAAGGTAGAGAGGGACCTTACCATTTTATCACCAAAAAATTTTCGGAGGGGAAAAATTGTAAGGTAGGGAGGGACCTTACCATTTTATCACCAAAAAATTTTCGGAGGGCAAAAATTGTAAGGTAGGGAGCAACCTTACCATTTTATCACCAAAAAATTTTCGGAGGGTAAAAATTGTAAGGTAGGGAGGGACCTTACCATTTTATCACCAAAAAATTTTCGGAGGGCAAAAATTGTAAGGTAGGGAGGGACCTTACCATTTTATCACCAAAAAATTTTCGGAGGGTAAAAATTGTAAGGTAGGGAGGGACCTTACCATTTTATCACCAAAAAATTTTCGGAGGGGAAAAATTGTAAGGTAGGGACGTTACCATTTTAACACAAAAAAATTTGTCACGGGGGAGTGTACGCCCCCCGCCCTTTTTGAAATCCGCTAGTGACAGCTTTAAACTATTTTTTAATTAGGCTTAAATGTAAGATCATTCTTACACTTAGGCTTAGGCGAAGGCTTAGGAATAAACTCTATACTACTGTTACGACCCTGTTCTACACATTGGTCGAAGCGCTATAACTTGCCATACACAGTTGAGAATGTCGATGTTTTTATCTGTACTTTTATCGAACGCCAACAAATGATTCGTTTGAAATTTAACACAACTGATCATTCAGGTTCCGACAGCGTTTGATCAAACAAAACGTGCTATGATGTTACTGTGAACTACATGTATGACACGTTACACTTTACCAATAACCAACTGGTGATACGTGCTGTACACATTTGAGAATACGAGCATAGACTCAAACTGATTCAATACCAATAAATACTGTACACTGAGATACAAAAAACCCCTTAGCCTGTTAGCTAAATTTAACGGTAACCGAGAAGCAAGCATAAGGGGGTTTGGATTAGTATACGAAGACAGCTGAAATATTTCTAAAAATGGCAAACATAAATACTTGTCAGATACTAGAATAAACCTACTACTCCCTTGTCGGGATGAAAATTGTATTTTCACTCCATAAACTTGATCGTTAACAATTTTCAACTAAAAGTTACCTCCATTCTTGAAGTGAAATCATAACTATGTTCGCGTATGCAACCGGCGGTAGAAGGTTGTAAGTTTTAAAAGTTTGGTAAATACATAGCTAATACGGGTAACTTTAATGATATATTAGTTTTACCAAAATTGGTTAAACAATCACTACTATCGCTTAAAGACGACGCTGTTTGTTACAGTTGACTAACTTTACAGTGTTCAAATGTGACAGTTTGCAAAAAAATAAATATACCATATGCATATATATATATATATATATATATATATATATATATATATATATATATATATATATATATATATATATAAAAACAAAAAAAAAAAAAAAAAAAAAAAAAAAAAAAAAAAAAAAAAAAAATACCTGTATGTACCGTTAAAATATATTTAAATACATTGCTAAACTTTTATCAATAATAGCCTGTTTTGGTGAGAAATTTTGAATCTACGACCATTGATCGCCCGGACAATTTGTCGCCCAACAGTGTTCTAAAACCTGTGAATCAATCTAAGCGTAATCCTAAGTGTAATCGTAAGCCTAAAGCCTAAGCTTAAGCATAGTATAATGGGTAACGAAATGTCGAGTCGATGAAATTCGTAATTAAAAGGACTCGGTCGGCGAGTTGTCGGTCGACGAATGCTCGTGATACCGAAATTTTAACTTGGTTCCTTGTCCAATGTATAGAACAGTGCCGCAGCAGAAGTATCAGCATATTCTTAAGCCTAAGGCTAAGCGTAAAAATGAGCTTAGGTACACCTAAGCCTGAGCCTAAGTCTAAGCGAAAAATAGTCTGAAGCTTAAGCGTATTCTATTGCAGTCCCGCAGAATAAACGTTCCGACCCAGATGTTCACATGGGCCGGTGAGTTCACTACGGGCTCTGCAGCTTTAATCTCATAAGTCGCTCAACAAAACACAACCTCGGTAGGCCGAGACGTCCCTACCAACTCATTTTACAGATTGTTGCTTCAGTAATAAGTTAGCTAAGTAATAAACATTCCAAGTCTTTTAGGTCTTGACTAAAAGCAAACCTAAATACGTATCAAAGACAATAATGTTTTGGATATAGTTGAAAAATCTAAGCTTACACAGAAGCTACAAGTATTCATGTGTATATGGAGCAACGATCCGAGTTCTACTCTCGACCTTAAAACACGGAGCAGTTACCCCAGCTGCTCGCAACTAAAACGTCTCTGTTTTGCAAATTTGGCATGTCACAACTGCATACACATGGTTAACAATTAATAATTAATGAAAAAACCTTCAAACTGCAATTGCAAATTGCAATCACAAACTGCAATATTTGTAAGAAACGCACTGCAGCAAAAATGAAATTTATTCTTAAGTTAGACTCTCGTTTACTGGCTTTAAAGTTACCACACCAATCACCAACTGGTTTCTTTACGCTATTCAAAATTGGGTATTTGGACTGTAATATTATCATCAGCTATAAGTAGAATTCTTAAATTCTAAAATTTCAAAAACAAATCCTTTTCAGCTTAAAACAATAAAACTTTAAAAAGCATAAACTAAAAATGATTTTGTCAACTTTTTTTCAATTGCAATGCTAAAAATGGCGTTTGCCGGTGGCACAAGTTTAAAGTAATTGGACGGCCCGGTCCCTTGTGGCTGGCTTGCTAAAAGATTGCCTTCTCAAACTACGAAAAAGAAGACCACAAAACAAATTAACATTATATTCACGCAACAGCCCACTTGTGAACCATAAGAATGATCGAATTCGAAGCTATATTTTGTAGCTATTATCACGGGGCATTGTTTACAAATAAAGATACTTTGTATAAATGGAATAACACAAGACCACCAATCCCCCCCGCATATTACCGGTTTCATAAAATATGCTTAGACTTAGACTTAGACTTAGGCCTACGAGTAGCCTAAGCCTGATCTTAAGCCTAAGCTTAGTAAAATAATAAACATTAGTGTGTGTGTGAAATTTTTTGCGTTCTTTCATATCGATAAATTATTAAATATTATTAAAGCTGGAACACTCCGCATACGTATTTTGGGCCGTGTCGCAATCCAACTGTGGTTGTTGTTGAATGCAAATTGGAACGCAAATAAAACATATATATACAGTTTGAAAGCCAAAAACATGATGTAGTAAAGAAATAAAGTCATGTAAAGTCAAACCAAAATGTATGGAAAACTATTGCGCAGTTTTCAGGCAGGAGAAAATTTTTGGGAGAAATATATCTAGAGTTGCAAATATGTAGCCACGATAACTACACTGCAAAAAATGGTGAGTCAAATAGACTGTATGCGAAATAGACTTTGAGAGTCGAATTTTGACTCTGTTTGTGTAGTCAGGAAAAGCCTATTTCGGATACAGCCAATTTGACTCACCATTTTTTCCAGCGTAGTTTACATTCAGTGTGGAGAAAAGTAAACTAGTATAGCGTTCAAGATCGGTCCTACAAAAGAACCAACGTGCCGCTTCCCCCAAAGAATTGGTAAATTTAAACATTTTGTCTCTACACTGCAAAAAATGGTGAATCAAAAAATTGTTCAATTGCGTCGAAGACATAGTAATATTTTGAATCGTGTTGTAATCTTCGAAATTTTTTTACCTGTTTAGCTGAAAAAAACACGACTGTTGCATCTCAAAAATTTTCAGCACGAACAGGGTTTAAAGGGCGTCGATACCATGCCATCCTTTTGAATTCGCGTCTGTATAGCACGGGTTTGCGTGCTTATAACGGAAAATGTTTTTACAATCCTCTGGACAAAAATTGCAAAACCGGACATCGGCAGTTTCGAATCTAAGGTTGTACCCAAGCGTAAAATATACCTTATTCAGTGACATATTCCTTACACATGAATGAAGGTGTATCTGGAAAATCAGCCAATGTAAAAGAACGGTGGCAAAACAGTATTATAAGCATATTTCTAAGCCTAGCCTAAGCCTAATCCGAAGCCTAAGCGTAAGAATGAGCATATTCATAAGCGTAAGCGTTAGCCTAAGCCTAAGCCAAGCAAAACAATTCGTCTAAAGCTTAAGATTATTCAATTGCAATCCCACAGAAAAACGTTCCGCCCCTGATTTTTTCATGGGCCGGAAAAGCCATTATGCTAAACAGCTGAGTCGTTATTTTTACATATATATTCATATATATAAATAAATAAATAAACATACACATACATATATCTAACATGAGCCCAAAACAAAAACAGTTCTAAAATAACAGCGACCCTGGCTGTTAATTAAAAACTGGCAAATTAGTTAGCCAATAAATGGAACCGCGGTGGAAAACAAGCCAAAATGCCATTACAAACCGTTTACGACCCGCCGGTGTACCGAAACCGCAACGGTAAGCGTTCGGGTCGAGAGAGCAACGTGGGACCCGGAGAATAACTTAGATGAATGAAGTTCATCTGGTATGAAGATGAGAAAAATTCACCTGAGAACGTACGTGCTGACCCTACACACCCTAACCAGCATGTCGCATACGTAGCATTAAGTAAGAACGCCCAAGTACTTTTGGTGCCATGTTATAAGTCAGGGTCGCCGACACGGCTTCAATTATACACGATCAAACATCAGCCTTTGCATCAAAACCGCTATTCGAAGTCCGATCCTGGACGCAGATGGTATTCTAACTTTTTAGAAATTTTCATTTTTAAACTTAATCACCCATAGACCCCGTACAAATACGTTACAGTGTCCACGGACCACTTCAAGCACTCGTACCGCCGCACCTGTTAATATTGTACAATTGAATTTTTAGCTCTTTCTAAAGCTATTAACCTAGTCATAAGCATGAAACCAATTTCATGCAATACAGAGTCAAGCCGACTCTACAATCCGCTGTATATAATTTTCCTAGGTTTCTATTAATAATCTTTCCTGCTGTAGTAGTAATAGTAATAGTAGTACTGTATTCGCCACACGAATAATAAATAATTAACCTAAAATTCTGGCAACGATATTACGGTGTGTTTTAGTTTGCCTAATATTTCAACAATACGCCAATAAGCTCGCATTTAGTCCCACACTGTTTGGTATTACGCGTGGATAATAATAAATGATGTATCATTATATATAAAATGTTCTATTATTTCTTGTTTATATATTTATTGGTCTTACAGGGTTACTATATGATGGCGAACAAAGGTACCTTTGGTGGGAAACCTTACCCTTTACTCACAGAGTATACTATGAGCAACTAAATACAAATAATATATGAGCAGCACAGACACTGTGAGCAGTGTTTAGTAATTCTAACATATATGCGCAGTGCAAAATCTCTACAAGACGAAAGCCCCCTCCGGCTCGAGCGTCAAGCTCTTATAGGAGAGTGGTCATCGTAAACGCCTCCCATCCGACAGACTGGGAATCGAATCTTACCTTGAATGTGTATCTCATGTGAAATTATAATATTCATGTGTCAGCGTAATGTGTGTATAGTGAACTAATGCAGATTACACCGTGCCCAAGTATTACTTCGCGTATACGAAGTATATCTCGCACAAGACATGCGAGCTTTGGCGGCCTCGAGCGTTAAGCTCCTATAGCTAAGTGGTGATGGTAAACCCCGGCCACTCCTGTTGTCACGGTTCGAATCTTAGCATAAATATAGGTCTCAGATGAAATGGAAAATATTTATATGAGAAACGGGTTAAAGAAAAATTTTCAATTACTATTTTTCAGCTACGAATTGAAAATTTGGTACCTGTCTTCTCAACTGCGTGTAGCATCTATCCTCAGTTGGTGATAGGTCTTGTATTCGTAGAAACAGCGAACAACGTAGATGAAAGTTTAGCACATTTTTTGCGTTTACATTATAACATTTCTTTATAGATTAATAGATCAGTACAGAGCTGTACGCTACCCTAGGGTACCTGCGCGGGTAACGAGGGTACGGGTAAGAAAATTTTGGCGCGGGTATGCCCGCGGGTAAGAAATGTCAAAGCATGGGTAAAAAGTGTGATTCTTTTCCCGCCTAAAATTTTCATAAAAAACAACAAACAGCAGTTTTAAAGTACATAGCTAGTAACCCTCACAACTAAAGCCGGCTGCTAAGATTATGGTTCTGGGTAGGCTCATACAGGCGGGAACACTTTTCACATATTTCAACAGAAATTTTTGGAATAAAGCTTATCACATAGCATTTGGAGACATTCTTCACTGTTTCTATAAAGGTTAAATTTTTCTTTGGCTTGGAACAGTATGTTCACAAGTTTTCTCAATGACATCTTAGGACAAATTGCGACGAAATCATAAAGAAGAAATGTGTGATAATACGACCTTAAATACAAGAATTTTGTACAGACAAGAACGTTTCGATTCACTAATCGCATTCACACATCTACAAACAACCTAGTTTTATCCGTTAATAGTTGTAATGTGCAATATTATAAAGTACTAAATTTGTTTACTGAATGGTTTGTTTTCTAACCTACCAAAAAAAAGTTTTTTTGTAACGTAAATCGAGTGACTAACATCGCTACACTGTAAATTGACACAATTGTATTGAACACAGAAGAAAAAACAATGGCAGGTAAAGGCCGGTAGTGGGTGAAGGAATTTTGCGATGGTATACATGTAGGTAAAAGAGTAAAATTTCCGCGGGTAAAGCACAGCGCGGGTAAGAAAGTCTTTATCCGCTAGCACCTCTGGGTTAGCGGATGCCACATTTTGCTTGTTTGAACCTTAATTACTAATTGAACTAGTAAATATTTGCAACACAAAGCTAAGAATAAAACTCCAAGTTTCTGAGTAAACCTTAGCTAGCATTAGTCGCCCTTGAGCTGGGGTCAAAATAAGATATTTGTTTGTTTCCAGTCCGCTGTAACTGAACCAGATTCGACCCTGAAGGCGATCTGTACCTACTGCTGTGTTCGCTACGTCGTTATCCATGACCCCACACGTCAACTCAAGGAACACTTGGCAATAACCATCAATTTGTGACTAAATTTTGCCTTCTAAAGTTTAAACAATGTCTAGACCCAAGTGGTAAACCAATATATACACTTCCGGTTACTTATCCAAACAAGGTACAGTGAGAGTTTCCGGCATCAGCTTCCGGAATAAGTTTCCGACGATAGCTGGACTGTTTGGCTAAGCGTCATTATTGGTTAGAATCATGTGTTGTGTAGGCGTTTGGGCTGTTGTGGACTTTGTGCTATATTTAAGGATAAGGCCTGCAGCCAGCTCGTTTTGAATACGGAGCTGAAAGTTTGTAGCCATTGAATGATTTCGGATGACTTACAAGTTACGTTGAGACTATTCTGTGGGTAGAAAACGGTTTTGTAGGAGGGAAGTGGTCATTCGTTTAACCCTTGACCCCAACAGGCTACGAACCCTACATTTAACCAATATATTGAAGAAATTTATGACGTACTTTCGCAACTTGAATTCTAACTAAAGCCGAATATTGAAAATCATTTTCGTAAACTGGAAGCTGTAATTTCCAACCGCCAGTTGCGATTGCAGTTTGCTGCTGCAAAAACTTGCACGTGTGCACTTGAAAGTAGTTTGGTACGAATAGCAAATGTTTGCTTGAAGAGTGTCTTGTTTTTTCAGCGGAATAGCGGGTACAACATGCAGGCTTTCAGTGATATTTACGCTTAGGCGTGGGCTTAGGTTTAGACTTATTGCTATTGGCTCAAGCTTTAGACTTTGGAATATGCTCTGTTAGAGCTATTGGTACATTTCTGAAAGTAATAACGATTTATGGTTTAGGCTTAGGCTCAGGTGTATAATTTATCGCTACGCTTAAGGTTAGGCTTAGGAACAATCGCACGCGACTGGTACGCTATGCCCGACTTGTTACAACAGCATACGGTATATTTTAAGTACATTCTTCTAGCGTTTTAGACTTTCACAGAAAATTAAATTTAGACAACAGTTAGTTTTAAAAGCTTAAAAATATATGCTTCTGAAACAGCGTTTTTTGAATGATTGGTAAAATTAAATTAGAGTTATAGAACGAAATTGAACTAAAACACTTGGTCTAAAAATCAGCGGAATATTGATGCTGGTTTAGGTCCCTTGGAAATGCCCGTACACTTTCACAACATTTCAAGTTAGGGTTTAAGATTAGGTTTGCGAAACAGGCCAGTGGTCGGCTCACCTTGCTAAGGGGCTAAAAAATTTTCAGGAGGAGCTTACAAGGGTTCTCGTTTACTTACAAGCAAAGTTGAAAATTTTCTAGGGCGCACCAGTTGGCAACGGGCCCGTTAGAAGCAGAGCTATTTTGGGCTATGTATATATAGGTATCTCATCCTGAAATTTTACGAAAATAGCCAAGTTACCGTATGGTCAAGACCTATATCTTGTAGGGTGGTACCATGTATAGACTGTAAACAACTAATCCAGTGTACCTAATTAATTGGCGAACAAGTGCAGAATGGGACATGTATTACATATAATTTCAGGGGGTTGAAATTTTACGAAAATAGCCAAGTTACCGTATGGTCAAGACCTATATCTTGTAGGGTGGTACCATGTATAGACTGTAAACAACTAATCCAGTGTACCTAATTAATTGGCGAACAAGTGCAGAATGGGACATGTATTACATATAGTTTCAGGGGGTTAACCAGGATTTTGGAATACGAGGCGAGAATTTACTATCAATTATAAAAAAACTTTGAACAAAATGAGCACCGAAAACCGTTGGACACAAACTGTGACGGGGGCAAACCCCTAAAATGCCCCTGCAACCCCACTTGTGTACGATGGAATTAGCTCGTTTTATATTATTTGCACAAACGCGCCCGTATCCAGACCGGGTCCAGAAACGGTTCGGCTCCCATCCCAGCAGAAAACATTTCACCCTAAAGTTTCAACGGTCATTTTGAAAAGTATCGAAAACTCTTGTATGCCCTTCCTAAAAGAACTATTAACCCAATCATAGCAATATGAGCTGGCTATGATCCTGTGTATATTAATACTCATTTTTAATAAAGCGAACTATAATCAATCATTTTTAATAAGTAATGTGATAATAATTTTTTGAGGCAACGTGATGCTTTTGCTTAATAAAGTGTTCGACAAATATTGCCGAAAAAAACGCAAGAAATATTTGATAAATTAAAGTTTCGGCCTGAGCTTGAGCGAAAAAAATTCAACGCGTAGTGAATACTGCGACTCCAGCAGCTGAGGGCCGGCCGTCCAGGCATAGACGCTCATCAGAGATGAAAACTAAAATTTTGTATTAAGATTTAGCACCAAAAATTAGATTTCGATTCTTGGACACTGCGCTCGAGAGCCCAAGTATTATATATAATGCCACTGTTCGTCACATATTCTTAGATCCGTCACTGCTGCGTGTAGATTCAACCAGGGCAGTTAATATTTCGGAGTAGAAATGGGTGATAAAGTTTTATAACAAACGCTGAAACAACAAAACCAAATAATATTAAAATATTAAAGGTTCACAGCGTAATAATTAATTGGTTATAGACTCCGGCAAATGAATATTAACGTATAATTCAGACTTTGTTTGCGGGTACCTGTCAAGACACAAATTAGGTTTGGCATTCTGGTGCTGTGTATATCAGAATGCAACCGGAGGTAATAATTACCGGAGCCGAAGGTCAACGAAACTTGCCGGAGCCGGAGCCAGAGGTAAAGGCGAAATTAGGTAGTAAAAATGATTGCTAATAATAAGTTAATTTTCGCCAATATCTGCAATTATGTTGTTAAGCTGTTTGATTTTACGCTAACGTTCTGCGAAATTTCCGAAATTCTTTCCTAAGGAAAACGAAACGTGATAAACAGATAAATTTTGCAAAATTACGCGAGCAAAAATTCGACCGAAACCGGAGCTGGGGGGGGGGGGGCAATTTTCTGCCGCAGCCGGAGCCAGAGGCAGACCTCCAGTTCTACCCTGGTGTATATGGTTAGTTTGGATGGTTCGTGTAAAGATCAGAGGCGGAACGTTTTTCTGCGGGACTGAAACAGAGTAAGCTTAAGCTTTAGTCTAATTTTTCACTTAGGCATAGGCTTAGGTAAGCTCATTCCTACGCCTAGGCTTTGGCTTAGGCTTAGGCTTAGTAGCATGCTTATTCTTAGCAGTTAGACATTAGATAACGGGTGAAAGTTTTCGGCCACTGTTATGATTAGGGTCGAAACTTTAAATTAAGCATAATTCAATACTTAAGCCTAAGCATAATCGTTAAAACCAGTTTATTCTTAAAGACAAAGCCTAAGTCTAAGCCTAACCAAAAAGTACTTTGAAATCTAAACCTACTCCTTCACAGTCCCATCAAAACACGGGCGGCCCCAAAAGTAACATGGACCAATTTTCGTACACAATTTGCCGAGTAGAAGGATAGCAGTAGTAGTAAAATTCGTACCATATTCCAAAACAAGCAAAAATTATCTTACAAAAATTGTTTTTTTCAGCCTAATAATTTTTCAACTGAACAAATAAAGTTGATTGACGAGCGAAAGACAAACTCCACATTAAATTCAAAAGACACATTTGTATCTGCGCGAGCGGATAAATTATGATATCAGCCTTTTCATTCCTAGTCTTTCCAAAAAATATACACATACGAAGCTATCAGTTTTAAACGATCACAAATAGCAATATTCATCAATATAAAATAGTAAGTATCTACGAAGTTTATGGCATTTTAGGCATTTTAAGTGTACTAGTCGTCCAGCACTGAAACAATACGTAAAAATGTTAGCAAATGCGAAAAAAATCTGTATGCAAATTTTTTAATTTAACGAAAAAAATCCCGTTTGTATGATATGAAACTATTGTGAACAAAGTTTGTTGCAAAAATTGCCCAAAATACGTATGTGGGGTGTTCTAGCTTTAATTATAGAAAATTAAAAATATTTGAAAATGTAATATTAGCGAAAAAATAGTAGTTCAAATGTTGCAAGGTTTTTAGTGCACGAAGGCACAGACTGTAGTTTTATTGCTGATATTTGAACGTGGAAGGCTGTGTTGAATACGGGCGTATGAGAAGGACTATGATGCTAATTGCTTTTAGGCAGAAAGATTGGCTTATTGAATCAAACTCCTTGCACAACCTAGAAGATTAATGACAGGCTGAATCGGTAGAAAGCGCACATTATACAAAAGGAACGCTCATAGCTGTACTAGATAAATGCCGAGGGTCGATAGTATTGTTACTGTTCTAAAGATTCGCTGTAGGAATCAAATACAAACAAACCGAATATTGGTGCCAGTATGGTTCAATGTATAGAACAGAACCGTAATAGTAGTATAAGCTTATTCCTAAGCCTAAGTGTGTAAACCTAAGCGTAAGAACGAGCTCATACCTAAACCCAATCCTAAGCCTTTGCACAAAAAAGTTACTCTAAAAGTTTCAGTGGTTTTTCTCAATTGCAGTCACACAGAAAAACGTTCCGCTTCAAATCTTTAGTTGGGCACCAATATTGAATAAAGTAGTACACAGTTGGAAGCAAAAAAATTATTAAAGGACTTGAGTCATTATCATTGAAATAAGGACAATTTTACAGAAGATTCCGGAATTTTTTGAAAGATATGGCCGTTCCGCTCGAGATATACTGGTAAAAAACTCGCGACAGAAGATTAAGCGAGAAGCCGAACGCCGATTTAGTGCTAAACTTTAACCCCTTCCCACATGAATATTTGATATTTCCCCTGAGACCTACTTTTATGCTAGGATTCGAACTCCATTGACTGGAGTGGGAGGCGTATACCACCACCACCACCACCACCACCACTCAGCTATAGGATCTTGACGCTCGAGCCCGAAGGGGCTCTCACGTCTTGTGGTGATTTAGTACTATGTATACGCGTTGCAATTGTTAGACACGGTGCGATATATATTATTTAACGTATTTACACTGCGCTGAGTTGCCTATAGGCAACTCAATGTGAGAAGGGGTTATAGATAGTAAACTGAAAATTTTCGCTTAAAACAAACTCATGGTTTGAAACGCAGTTTAGGAACCTTAATCCAGGGTGGCTGTTTTAGTTCCGCCACAGTGCGAGTGCCACCGAGCTGAGCACTTACCATCACTGCTGTAGCTCAAAGAATCGTAGTTATCTTGTCCACGGATTATTGGGCCGATGTTGGCGAACAGTTGGATCCAACACACCAACGATTGAAATATCCTTCGTAACGTTAAGGATTGCATTGATAGGGAAGGAATATTACGTTGATATTAATAGACAAGTTGCGTACTTGTCCAAAGTAAACTGAGTTTGGTCATAACCTAAAAGTACCATTTAGATGAAGCCTCTTAATTTAACCCGATGCCAACGATAAGGACCTGCAGACTGTGAGGCAGGCGTACTTGTGGTGGTAAGAGACTGGAAAGCTTAGACTTAGAAATAGGTTTATGTTTAGGCAAAGGCTGTGGCTTAGTCTCAGGTTTAGGCTAAAGGTTTAGGCTTATGTCTAGTAGGCAGGCCCGTATTGTTTTACATGGGTCTTAATTTTGGTTAATTTTTTTGCGTTAATTGCAATATTTTTGGTTAAAAATGTGTACGAAACGTCTATGGTAAATTTGTAATCTATCAAATGTAGTCAACGACTTAAGTACTTACTGAACTTATTAAGTACGTTTTTAAAAACGACGAAATCGTTAAGTAGTTACTTAGCTCGTACTTAAGTACTGAGTCGTTCTTAAGTAGGGTTACGGAAACCCAGCCAATATCCCCTGAATTGGTTAACGTCGTATCGTGAATCGTCTGTATAAATATGCTAAATATTGAGTACGACTTTAAAACGGCAAATCGAAAAGTTGTTATTTAGGAGAACAAGAACCAGGGACGAATCCATATTGAGCGGGGGAGCCCCCATTCTACCAGAAAAATTGTATAAAAAAATGGTAAGGTGTCTAGTTTTCCAATTTTTGAGAGTCTAATTAAAATCGCTGCTGATATTTAGTTCAAATTGATTTCGGGTAATTAATTGCATTGTTTTAAACAATTCGGTCGAATGTTTGCTTTACCCCGTCTCTGTTGCCGCTTTTAAGGGCTGCTTGTTACTTCTGTGGCGTCGCGAAAATTGCGTTTAACTTCTCGCTCTCTTCGCTCGCATCATGACATTTTCGTGAAATATATTGCATCCTAATGAGAAATTTCTGGATCCGTTCCTGACAGTAACAGTGTACAGTGTAACATCCGCAACTAATAGCGGCAATCGCAAAACAACCGGTAGGATAGTATGTTCCGGTTGACGCATGTGAACCTGAGTTCAAAATTCACGGTTTAGTATTGAAATGACCAGATACAAGTCATACGTAGCGTTTATATGCCAAAAACCTATACAAGTCTGAACTTTAATGAGTAAAAGAATAATCTCTTGCCATGGCCGGAGCAGCCACCTCCCATACCCCTTATTTGGGAAGGCCACACGCCTAAAGGGGGGCCCCCACTTAACCGGTTGAAAGAACAACCACTTGTTTTAAAACGCGTCTGGCTTCTCGTTCGCTTCGCTCGCGAGTTTGGCACCCCATCCTGGAATTTGAGGGGAGGCCTCACCCCTGCCTGCTCCGGCACTGTCTCTTGCGGACACCGAATAGATCCCGCATTTGTTATGATCCACTCGCCTGTTAATACAGTTCTTCAGTAGCACAGTTTTTGCCAAACGACCATATCTGTTGCTTACAAAGGTGTAAGTGATGTCGTTCGCAAAGCCTGTGGGAAGCCGTATATTAAGTTACAAATTCAACACATTTGTGTTTGTTTATCATTTTAAGTTAAATTTATTAATTTTAAATTTTTGCTTAAAATAAGTAATTTTATTCAAAGCATTCACCATATAACATTGAATACCGCGGCTCATGTATAGAACCGGGCCGGGTATTAGCATATTCCTAAGCCAAAGCCTAAGCGTAACAATGGAGCTTATACGTAAGTCTAAGCCTAAGCCTAAGCCTAAGCCTAAGCGTAACAATGAGTTTATACCTAAGTCTCAGTCTAAGCCTGAGCCTAATCCTAAGCAAAAAGTTAGTGTAAAGCTTAAGTTTACTCTATTACAGTCCTGCAGAAAAACGTTTTGACCCTGTTCTAAACATGGACCAATACCGCGATGAGGATTTGCTGTCACAAATGGTCAGTAAATGTCATTTGAAAAGTTTTTTTTGCGTTTCGCATGACAAAATGCAAATGAGTATAAATATGCTTTATTGTATCCTACTTTATATTTAAAGTTTGTAGTTTTTCAGCGAATCACACCAAAAATGACATCCGAGATTAAGACGTCGATTTGTATTAATAAGAACCTGTATTCTCAAACGTGTGTAGCACGTATCACTGGCTGGTGATAGGTCTTGTAACTTTGAAACAAACGAATGCTGAGGCTCAAAATTCAGCACATTTTTCACATATAATGTGCACTACTTTTGTAGCTATTTTGCGTTCAACAACTGCTAATAATTAGTGATTTTGAAAACCTATTACACACTGATGATAGTTACAGTGCGCATTTAAGAATATGGGCCAATGAGTGAAAACTCAAAAAATAGCCAAACAACTACCCGACAACTACATCAGAGAGAGCACAGTCAGATCGACTCAAAACAAATATTCAAAAAACTCAACAAATTTTGTTGAACTCAACTGAGTAAAGTTTACATTTTTTTGCTCCAAAAATGTACCGATATACGCAGTTGGAGCTGAGCAATAAAGTACATTCAGCACAGTCGCCTGCTGAGAGTTTTAACGAAAATTAAATTATTACAAAATTTATGGTTTTGAGAAATTCTTGCGCAGATTTTGTAGCGAAAAACTAAAGGTAATATGATATAAGATAAATTAAGTCTCGTTCAAAAGTAAGCTTAAAGTATATTTCTAGGTCTTTTTCAGTAGTCTATTTTTGGTGTTTTCGTTCTAATAAAATCATATTGCCGAAGTCAGCAGAAGATAGGTGACAAAACTTAAATTAATTAAACCAGTTGATCGCATACATGGAATTTCTGTAGTTCATTGCAAATATATATTCATTACGCTGTGTATTATTTATGATAGTCGTTTCTGTGCTTTCATCATGTATGTTATACATTTATATGCAGTATTTTAGCAGGGTTCCAACCGGAACTAGATTTTGTCGAAAGCGGAATCGGAAACGGAATCAAGTTTTTTGTCGGAAAAGTAAGTGTATTACTTTTGCCATCATATGCCAGTATGTGTATATTATAGTTTACATTTTCAGTAAAAATAGTTTGTATCTAACTTATGATATTAATAGAGTCATGTCAATTCTCAGAGTTAGCCGTAATTATACCTTGTAACGAAGTTTAGCGTTTTAGTAATATTTCAATAAAAACTCATCATCGAAAAATCGGAATACCGGCATCGGAATAGCACTCTGTCGGAATCGGAATGCAAATTTTATCGGAATTTTAGCCGCAATCGGAATTCTGTTGGAACCCTGGTATTTAGCATCTGTGTCTGAAGGTCCCATGCCATGCAAAAGTGTACGTAAAATAAGCCATGAATTTAAGGGTTAAAGCCTACACTGCAAAAAATGGTGAGTTAAATTGACTCTCTGAAATAGGCTTTTCGGGACTACACAAACTGAGTCAAATTCAACTTCGCCTGAGTCAAACGTGCTACTCAGTGAGTCGAATTTAACAGTGGCGGAGTCGAATTTTTACTCAATTTGTGTAGTTCCGAAAAGCCTATTTCGGAAATAGTATATTTGACTCACCATTTTTTGCAGGTAAGTTCAATGTAAGAACAAGTCTTACGCTAAACCTACACGTAAAATTTGTGTATAACAGCCACGCTTGCTCTGTAGTAGTCGTACTAGTGTCGCAACAAACCTAACAGTTCCCCAAAGGTAACATGATCCCGCGGGTAACTGAAAACCAAGAAAACAGTTGGCTAACAAATATCTGGAAATATAACACAGCACCGCAATTTGTGAGACATAAAGCTTAACATTAAAAATTATTGTTCGTCTCCGGCAGGTTGAGTTAATAATCAGGCTTAATCCTACAACAGCTGAATGGGTTTAATTTTAAAAAAAACGGGTATTGGTTAATTTTGTACCCTCCCCCAGCGCGAATGTTCAATACGAAATTGTGTTCAAACGACGCTGATTGGTTAGATCAAAGATAATTTTTTTAAAACTTTTTGATGATAACAAAATAATCATTTCCTGGTTCGAAAGTTACAAGACCTATATTATCCATTAACTCTAGGCTTAGCAAAAATGTAATGAGAATTCTGTTATCACTATTGATTTGAGCTCGAATCAAATTGATTCTACAGCGTGAGTCTACGGCAATATTCAAAATCCCGTTCAGTCGTTCGTCCCATGTAAAGATGAGGGGCGGGGAGTTTTTTCTGTCGGACTAGAATAGAGTAAGCTAAGTTTTAGACCAATGTTTTTACTTGGCTTAGGCTCAGGCTTAGGCTTAGGCTTAACAATATGCTCATTCTTACACTTACTTAGGTTTAGGCTTAGGCTTAGGAATATGCTTATAATCCTGTTCCGCGCCTGTTCTTTACATTGGCCAGCCGTCGTAATTTGTTTGCATTGGAGTTGGCTAAAAAAGTCCAAATCCACAGGTAAATGACTCTGGTATTCTTCTGCCAACGGCCGGTTCAACATTTAATTCAGTGAACAGTTAATATTAATGTCACTATGAGTTGAACAGTATTCTGCCAAAGCTATAAGATCCGAACAATGAATTGGGACTAAACCATCACAGCCAGTCTGGCTATTTTGGTTTACACTTTTATGTTCTCCAGTGATCACCGAGTAAATAGTTTGCCAGAATTAAATTTTAAGATTGTTTCTAATCAATTTGATGAAATATATTCTCAAGGCTGTATTTGGGTTAATTGAACTTAGTACAATTATGAGAACGATAGCATATGTTTCAACGGCTTTTGATATAATCGTATCATCGGCTCTATAAGTCCTAAACCATAGTGATTGTGACAATGAAATATACTGGTTATAACGGTTTTTTTTTTTTTTTTTTTTTTTTTTTTTTTTTTTTTTTTTTTTTTTTTTTTTTTTTTTTTTTTTTTTTTTTTTTTTTTTTTTTTTTTTTTTTTTTTTTTTTTTTTTTTTTTTTTTTTTTTTTTTTTTTTTTTTTTTTTTTTTTCTCTTATTATATTATATACATTGTCAGTCTAGGTTGGAACTGGGACTTCAGACCTTTTGACTAAGCAGCTGAAAAAGCGGGCCTCAAGAGCGGGCATCGAACTCGCAGCCTACGGATCCTTAAGCGAACACTCTACCGCTGCGCCATGCAGCCCGCCTCTCCAACTGCATTTTTCGTGGACTATATGGGTCGACCGTATGCTGCCAGCAAGCATACATACAGTACACTGCACGATATTGCATGTGCACATAACGGACAAGCATGTCTCACATGTTTACATATATTATGTATGTATACATAATATACAATACATAGTCGTGAAGCAAGGGTTGCGGTGCCACGGATGCGCCAATGAAACTGTTCCTCGGACACTTTTTCGTCGGGGCGGACAGTTTTTTTGAAAAATAATGTACCCTTGCGGAAAGATTGTCCCGGTCAGAAAAGTTTCGAGGCATATTAGTTTGTGAAACATGTAAGCCATACGCAATATAGTAAGTTTCAAAATTGTCAAACTCAAAAATTTCGGAAAAGTTAGAAAAAACCTATCCATGAAAATAGTTCAAACTATTAAACATGGGTACATGGCAGGTTATCATCTAAAACAAACTTTAGTTCAAATTAAAATTGAGTCTAAATTCCAGTTTTTGTAGTCGGAACCGAATTCTGAATCGAAATTAGACTTTTAAATTTCATTTTTGTTTTGGGTTTCGTTAATTTTTTCGAATTTTTAAACTACGACGTTATTATTTCGTTTTCTTAGTTTTTGCTCCGTGTTATTTTTTTAGTTTAAATGTATAGTAAAATTCAAACTTGGATGCCCGTGTAATTGGTTTTCATGTCTTTTTAATGTCTCTAAGCAATGTAGGATAAACAAATTTAAACTTAAAATGCAGTTGGAAAAGGGTTGCGCTATGCTTGTCGTGTGGCGCCGTCCGGCATCGACCGTCATCCGTATGACGCCGTCCCTCACCGGTACGGCGCCGTTCGGACGCCGTACGCGCACGGTGAGGACGGCGCCATACGAATGAAGGACTGCACAGTACCGGTGACGGTCGGTGATGGACGGAGACGGACGGTCACAGACGGCGCCGAACGGATAACAGACGATGACGGACGGCGCCAGACGTCAACAAAAGTATAGCGCAACCCTAAACACGCAAACCAAAAATGTCGGAATCCCGACACCACAATGACACTGAGACCAAATTGAAATCAGTACAAAAATATTGCATGAATTTCAGCCGAAATCATGAATTCCGTTTGAACTTTGGTACACAGGCCACAGACTCCGAAATATTTGTAGCGCTGCCAAACATTCGGGTTTTCATATACAAATACTCTCTAATGTTGGTAACGATGCAATGGTATTGACCCACAGAATATATCGTTTAGATACAAACAATGCTCGCTTTAACGGAAAAATTGTTCTGAACCCAAGTTTGGTCAGCACCCATAAAACTGGAGGGCGCCGCCGCAGTTGATGCCGAAACAACGGACCACATTTAGCTGGGGAGCTATATACAAGGGGGGGGGGCAGAAAAATAATCTCGCGAGCGAAGCGAACACAATGCCAGATCCACGTTTAACAATTTGTAAGGTATAAGGTCTTGCTATTTTTCGCATATGTTGCCATTATATGTTTATGCAATGTGACCGACCTGACGGACATGAAAACTGGGGGTCAGCTCCCCATATCCCCGGCTGCTACGCTACTGTTAAAGCACTTCTCGCCAAATTGGTTACATCCTAAACATGTTCTTGGCAAAACAACCAATGGATGATGCTCTTCAACAAGAGTTTACAGCTGAGTTCATTCTGTGTAGAAAAGATTGTAGCCTGCACGCGTTGTGTTTTTGGCCTACCATTACCCCGATTCATTTTAGGGGGGTTAAAATTTTCAGAGACTAAAACTCGTGTGCTGTTGTATATGCACTGAAAAGGAACCCGCTATATTTTTAGCAAAACTTAACGTTTTAGTAAATGCAGCCGCGATCCGCCCCTCTAAATAAGGGGGGTGTAGGGCAAAAACACAACGAGTGCTGGTACATTTGGTACCACGCACAAGCTAGCAAGTTGCACACTCTTCTGATCATCCACTCTTGGTCGAACCGAAAAGACAAAAACAGCTTAAACTGTGCTTTAAATTCACTATTTGAGTATCCACTATAGTATTTTTCGAGTGAACTCATCAAAACTTTGATAACAGAAATAATTCAAGGGCGTATAACGAGAAAGGCCTATTCAAGGTCGTTATTCTTGCCAGGTCAAGTTCACCTTGCATGGGGGGGCTAAAAGTGTTCCACGAGAGGCTTACAAGGGTTTTCGATGACTAACAAACAGGGATAAAAGAATGTTGGGCAAAATTTGTTAAGGAGATGTGGCATCAGGGCCTCGTCCCTATCATGTTCGGTCAGCACCCGTAGGATTATTGTCCGGTCAAAGTATAGTTATGTTTTTCAAATTTTTTATGGTTTACATATCCTACTTAAAATACGTGCTGATTCTAAAGTTTCACCTTTTTGTGGATGCTTTTAGCAAGAATATTTATTCACGCTGGAAAAATTTTGGCCCCCTAGAAAATTTTCAACGTAGAAAAATTTTTAGCCGCCCCACTTCTAGCAAGGTGAGCTGGCTACGGGCTTGTAATCCGAGATTGTTACGTGTGTTCATATCAGAAGCACGCATTTGTGTAGCCAGGGTTTTGGAAACAAGAGATTATTTTCGATAAAAATTCCGGCCAACGTATAGAACAGGGCCGTTACAGTAGTATAAGCATTATTCCTAAGCCTAAGCCTAAGCCTCAGCGTAAGATTGCGCTTATACCAAATCCTGAGAGCCTAAGCAAGAAATTAGTCTAAAGCTTATATTCTGTTGCAGTCCGGCAGAAAAACGTGCCGCCCCTGATGTTTACGGGCAAAAATTACGAAAAGTGTGTTTGTGTTACTAACTGAAAAAGTATCTAAAAAGCCCTTTACAAAAATCCCAAAACGGGGGTTTGACCCGTGAATGTCCTCCAGTTACACCCATATACGCACGGTATGTAATCATTAAATCATGTACGACAAATATAGAACAAAATTACATATATAAAAGAAAGCTTCAAGTTTCAAACGCAAACCTTTTCACAAAGCTCAAAATTTCATAATGAAACCTAAACCTATTAAGTCGAATTTGTATAATTTACTTGTAGGTTCTCACTAATATCATTATATGCTTCCCGATCGAATTTGAAACCGAAAGCATAAGTTTGATTAATAATACCGCAGCAACCGGTTTGGTATACGATGCCTAGTCGCTCAAAGTTTGCCCAATATCAAATTTCACCAGATGTCTTTTTGTTGTACTCTATAGGCTACGGTATGCAAAGTCTACATACAAAAATGAAGACTAAAAATAGTTTTAAGCAGTGCCGAAGCAGGCGAGAGTGACCCCGTTGAAAATACCAGGCTGGCGGCTCGTTGCGATGTTCAGAATATTTTTCATTTTTATGGTTTAAAATCTTGTTGGGGTGGGAGCCGTTCTTTGGGGTGGGAACTACTTCCTCTCCAAACGGTGGCGTATGAGCGGGCAGCTGCTTAGGGCGGCGCTGGTTGTGAACAGTACCATATCAAAATGCGACGCATATCCCAGTTTTCAAAATTAATCATTTGTATAGAGATTTAGTGCTAAAATTACGTTTGGTTTCTCGCTCGCTTAGTTTACGACGTTCCTTCGATTTTAATATAAATTGCGCCAGCGGTGGTTGAAGCCTCGGTTGCTTTATCAGTTGCTGCAGCGATGGGCTGGAGTAAAATAAATGGTACTTTGGTAAAATGATTCGGAAAATACTGGCAGCCTTTTGAATTGATTTTGGCCAAATTAAGAATATTGCGAATCCGAAAGATGTGAATTCAAAGGAAAAATACACTGTATAGTATGGTGAGCCAAATTTTCACTCTCGACGAAATAGGCTTTTCCGGACTACACAAACTGGAGTCAAAATTCGACTCCGTTAGAGTCAAATTCGACTCAATGAATCGCTCACTGATTTGAATTTGACTCTGGCGAAGTAGAATTTGGCTCACCAGTTTTTTTGCAGTGTGTGTGATGTAAGTTTGAATTTTTGAGTTTCATTTTCTTGGCAGAATTAAAAAAATCATGTCAGTCTAAAGATTTTGAAAAAACAAACGTTTTCATAACAAGTGAGCGCCAGGGGACGTAGCCCTTTTAGCAATAACTTTCGGTTTCGAAATATGTTTCATAACCCGATTATTTTGTAAATTATGTGAAATTCTCAAAAGCCAGTCCGACATGTTTGACCCCTTCCGGCCGCCAAACTAGCTACGGACCGATTGTAATCATACTTGACTTCTTTAAGTGCAAACCTTGAAAATCCCTGTGCCGTACATTTTGTTTCGTACTTTTTTGGCGTAATTTATTTCATTAAAATGTGTCACTTTAAGCTTTGGTGAACAAAATATTGATGGTTAATAAAGGACATGCTTGTCATATGGGCTCTGGGCCTCCCACCTGCTTAATTTGGCCCTGTTTCAAAGCCAAAAATGGTAAAATATACAGCAAAAAGAGCCAATTCCATTCTCAGCCAAAATTACTCAGTCTCGCCGTTGTTCGTAGACTTGATAATTACTAGAACATCGCGCATAAACCCTTTACTTCTAATTGCACTAAAATAATTCTTACGCAATAATAACCTTATTGACAAATAATAATTACAAATTTCTATTCTAACTTATCCAGCTCATAGCCAGATGGGGGGCCAGGGGGGTGGGCTCAGCCCCTCTGGAAATATTCCGATCGTCCTTTAGAAAAGTAGTACCTTTGCTAGTAATATAGTGCAATATCCCTTCATGCCTCTTGTAGAAAAATTTTATTTTCCCCTGCAAATGTTGAGATTGCTTTAACTTGATTGGCTGATACAAGACGGGAATCCTCTAGGTAATGGTTCGAACGCGACACCCAACCAAAATTTCGTATTAAGATTCAGTGCTAAAATTTCATTTCTCGGCGACCCAAATTTGGTATTAATATTTCGAGTTAAAATTGCGTTTGGTTTCTCGCTCGCAAGCTTTTCGATATATTTCACGTGAATCTTGTCCCAAATTTCTTATACTGTAGCTGGCTCAATAATAAATGTTCAAAGAAAACTGTTAACATAATTTTACGTCAAATTATTAATACGGGTACACATTTTCGATACCGAATCAAACCACAAAACAGTTTATTTCCATCTCGTTTGTTTCAAGCCGTTTCATGAATATTTAGTGTAAAAGCTGGTTGACAGGCGAATTTTGCTCAACCGGAAAAAGACAGCAAAAATAATTTGGTTCGTTTCATTAAATTTTTTCCATTGCTAATTTGTATGATGCATTTGGCTGTATCAAACTAGACTTTTACTACCCTTAGGCGCTATAAATACGCCACGTTTAACCACTATACAGGAGCTATTTTAAGATGTTGAGATATCTTAGATTAGTCGGGCCATGTATTAAAGATCAGGGGTGGAACGTTTTTTTGCGCGACTGCAATAGAGTAAGTTTAAGCTTTACATAAATTTTTGTTTGAGTTTTGTTGTTAACTCATTTTTACATTTACGATTATCCTTTACGCTTCTCGTTTGGCATAGGAATATGCTTATTCGGTTTACGCTTAGGAATATGCTTATACTATTGTTACGGCCCTGTTCTATACATTGGTAATCATACTCAAATGTCTATAGCACCTAAAATTAAAGCACGAAATAAAACGTGAGCCTACTTTGAGTAGTTGCAAATTTTTCCGTCGGTAAATTTGTGTTTCTAAAATTTAAATGTAAAAATGTATTGCAACATATTCTCAAATTCTAAAATTGCAAAATCAGTAAAAGCTTTTTGGGTGTTCGAGCTTAAAGACCGAACAGCCTTGAAAACAGTTTTTTGTCTAAAAACAAAAAACCACTTAGAGTTTTTCGTGCCAAAAAATACGGGCGACTAGGTTTTGTTGCTAACAACAAACTCTGTGCAGTACTAAACATTGTTGATTGAATTAGCCATGTCACCGTCAACTGTGTTTCAAAAATATACCAAAAAACGATGCCACCTATAACAGTTGCTCGAGCGCTCTATCATACAATTCAAAGTTGGGTTTGTAACCAAAGGGAGTCAGGGGGGCTCCCAACCTGCCGTTAGAAAATTGTTTGGCTCTTCGGGTAATGTTGGGTCCAACTAAAAGTTGAACTATGTGAAATTCACGCAAAGGCCTTGTGATAAATTTTTTTCAGGCGCCACCAATGGGATGGGCTTGGTTAGAGACCTGTTTACAGTGCTTGGTTTTAGAGAAAGCTGGTTGTAAATGATCATCGGTAGTGGTAAATGAAGGTTTGAAACCGTATGGCTCATGTTCGCGGGTTTAAGCTATTAATAGGTAACCACTCGCTTGAATGGAAGTAGAGCACAGTGGTGTTAGTCAGCTGAATTACGGTTCAACTGGGGTTTGAAGCATCTGGACCGCCAGAATATGGGGTTATAGTGTGAAAATGACGTCGACTTAAGAACGTGTTAAGTAAGCTGCAAAAATTGCAAATTTGCCATTTTGCACTGTATACCCCAGGGCTGGAGCAGCCACCCCCCATACTCCCATCTGGGGACCCCACCCTCAAAGCAGCCCCCACCCAACGGGATGAAACAAAATCCGCTGAAGTTTGTAAAAAGTTTTACCGAAAATATGAGCTGGTTACCTACTTACTTTATAAGAAAATGTGAAAAAAATTTCGCACTGCGTGAAGTTTGATGTAGTTTCAAGATGGTTTCACATTGTAGATCCATTATTTTGCAACTTTTGCGTGAAACTGTTTTTGGAAGGGTGTACCCACAGCTATCAAACACGAGCGTGAGCTCGGACAACCTTAGATCAAAAATCGATAAATTCTGTATCCACATACACTGAGGGCCTTCACCCTGGAGTTTTGGGGGCCCTATCCCTGTCTGCTCCGGCATTGATATAACCAAGAGTGCACGATAAAAGAATGTGTTTCCGCACTGTATAAATGAAACTCGACACGCGTTGCATTTTTAACCGACCCCCTTATTTAGAGGAGGGAACAACCTGTGCGAATCATGGCACTCTATGTATCCAAATTAAAAATGCTTGCGACAACAACCCCCCTTCTCTAAATAAGGGGAATCGGCCAAAATACAAAGCCGGTGGTACATTTTGTACCATGCAGAACTCCAAAGAGTTCGCTACGGCCTACGTCACGGTAAATATAATGAATTTGAAATCTGTTGCGCCTAAGCTTTTTGTACGTTTCAAATAAGTGAAAAATAAAATTGGTAAATGTAATAATTTCAACTTTACATTTATGGCAAACAAAACAAATTTACAATTAATTAAAAACACCGAAATCAGTCACAAATACAGTGACAGAGAAAAAGAGATATTATTCAGTAAACTTCATGGTAAAATAAACTTTGTGTACAGCGTCTTCGGAAGCGACAAACTAAACGAAACTGGACCAACGTTTAGGGGCGTAACAAAAGCCTAAACCTAAGCCTAAGCGTTGCAAAAATGTGTTCCAAAAAGCCTAAGCCTAAGCCTAAGCAAAAAATGCAATCTAGAATCTAAACCCACGCTTTTATACGCCGGCCAGAAACCTGGACGCCCCTTAAAGTAACACGGGCCGAAAACTGGACAGTTTTTTGAATGAAAAACCGATCGGCTGTAGAAAAAACAAAGGTTTTCTGTATTTGCACACAAGGCGTCCTGTGGGAATCCAGCGATACAGCGGCTGGCTTGCATTTAGCCAAAAACAACCAAATCTTCAAATATTTTCACACAACTTTTACAGACACTAAAAGTTGTGCTACATACTAAATGACCCTAAATTGCTTCTTCGGTTTGCTAGTGTGTCGACAGTTTTTCGGCTGTAGTTGCCAAGCGTAAATAAATCTTCCATAAAAGCTGTCATAGCTAGTGTTCGAGAAGATTTTGTCCCGGTCATCGTGGACCAAGGTATAGAACAGGACCATAACAGTAGTATAAGCGTATTCCTAAGCCTAAAGATAAGTCAAAGTGTATTTAGGACGACCTTGTATATACCTAAGCATGCGCAAAAATATTACTGTAATGCGTAAGCTTATTCTATTGTAGTCCCGGAGAAAAACGTTCCGCCCCTGATCTTTACGTGGACCGTATCTTGAATAGAAATGTGAAAATTGTGACATGGTGTCAGTGTTACGCAAGTTATGGTGAAAAATGTATGAGAGATTCAAACAGTGTCTTTAATATTGTATACTACAAATATAGTACATTTTCCGCTAAAAAGTTTGCAGATATAACAACCTTTGGTAAATGCTAGTCGTGCCAAGTAAACCAGTACAAGTCCATATGAATTAAATTACTTTTTGTGAAAATCCAGCTCAAATCACACGTGCAAATTTTTTGCAGCAATTTAACTTGTACGTGCGACTTCCATATGCATGTTCGGTCACAAAACTGCATTGAAGTTCTTGCAGATGCAAATTATTCACTGAAATTAATGCTATTTAATTGGCACATTTTCTTGCACGTGCATTTTGATTGGCAAGTGTTAGAAACAGCGTTGCTTGCATCAATTCAAATATCAAACTTGTTTGATATTTCGCGGTGTAAGGCGATATTGACGAGACTAGATTTACGTTTTAAGAACTAAATAGAAACTGCAGCGTATGAAAGCGTTTTCAAATACAAATTTCAAGTAAATCTTTTACGCTTGACCGTTCTTGCAGCTGAAACTTGCAAATGCAGGTTTTTTCGAAAATTCATTGCAAGACCTAGCAGTTGCAATTTATTCATGATGAATATACGCCAAAGACTTAAATTCATCGCTAGAATAGCTTTGAAAGTCGAATTAATACATCATCATTGGCTGAACTGATAATCTATAACTGATGTTAAGGCAATGATTATAAGCCATAGGCAGTTGCTTGCGTTTTCCTTTAAAAACATGCCTATATTCAGGCTGCAATTTTTTACTCAAAAATATCAAAAATACGTTGCATCATCAAAAATTAGTCGTTATTGTGTGCCTTAAGCATGGTTTAAGTAATTATCCAGTGATTTAGACACTCATGATCCCGGTTTTGTTGAAGCCGTTTCCATTGGCGGATAGGCCCATGTAAAGATCAGGGGCAGAACGTTTTTCTGTGGGACCGTAATAAAGTAAGCTTAAGCTTTAGACGGATCCTTTGCTCGGCTTAGGCTTAGACTTAGGCTTAGGAATATGCTTATATTAATACTGTTCCGCCCCTGTTGGCCGCCTATATGATAGCATTACATCAGGCTTTACCAGACATCAACAAAAGGCCTACCCACTGAGCCTAAGCTGAGTTAAAACTAAATGTAAACCTAAGCGTAAGTCATAACATAACCCTAATTTTCAATCCCGACCCGTGGAAGCTAACCAATCGGCTAACATTGGCCAAAAAACAATCAGAATATATTAATGTATGCGTGCAGTTAAGCTTAGACTAGAGCGCACATATGCAAATGAGACTTATTAACGAACTCACATCAAAGCACAAGTTGCTAAGCAACTTTGAAACAAAATAACAATTTGTTTTAATTTTATTTAGTTTTCAACTGAAAAATTTTAGTCTATGTACACTGCAAAAAATGGTGAGTCAAATGGACTCCCTCCGAAATAGCCTTTTCGGGACTACACAAACTGAGTCAAATTCGACTCCGCCAGAGTCAAACGTGCGACTTAGTGAGTCGAATTTGACTTTGGTTGAGTCGGATCAGTTTGTGTAGTTCCACCCAGCCAATTCGGAGATTCAATTTGACTCACCATTTGTTGCAGTGTACAGAACTTGGCCTGACCACTAAACGTAAGTTTAAGCCTAGTTCTATGCCCTAGCCTAATGCAAAATATAGGTCTCAGGTTGCGAGTTATGCATTTCACGTAAACACAACAATGTTACTCATTCATTATTTCTGTTCAATATGCATACTGATACAATCGGTATCACGACAATCTGTCGTTGGACAACTTGTCTCTAGACAACTTATAATCCGAAATTTGATCGACTCGACATTTCGTCGTCCATCATTATGCTTAGGCCTAGGCGAAAGTTTAGGATTGCGCTAGGATTATGGTTAGACTTATTCATAGGTTTTAGGACCCTGTTGGTCGCTTAAGTTTTCGGGCGACGAATAGTCGTAGATTCGATAAAACTAGACTTGAAAACAAACATCCATGGTGTAATCGAACATGCAATTACAGATGACATATCGGGCCCGTAGCCAAGGGGGGCTAGGAAGGCTCAACCCCCCTGCAAAATTTTTGGCCCTCGCCCTAGAAAACTTTCAACTTTGCTTACAAATCATTGAAAACCCTTGAATGCCTCTCCTGAAAAGGTTATAGCCCCCCCTAGCAAGGTGAGCTGACTACGGGCCGGTGACATATGAGTCGAACAACTAAATGTGTTCATATATAAGCGTACAAGTGAAAAGCAGCTAATGGCCGTTCCACTAAAATCTAATGTTTCGGACAATTGGGCAATGGTCAAAAATTTTAGGGTCGCAAGCGAACCATTCGGTGAAAATACTTTTTCAAACAAACCATTATTCTGGTACATAATATTCTGTACGTATTAAGCCCTATTCATGCGTGCAAGTTTTTGCTGCGAGATCAGGCAGCTGCAACTTGCACTTGCAAGTTTTGTCCAAAATTCCGTTCGAAAAACTTGCAGCTACAAATAATTCATTAAAAATCATAGCTAGGAATTTAGTTCAAATGTGTGAACAAACATGCAAGTGCACTGAATTTATTGCAGCCACTTTCTCATTGGCTGATGAAAACATGCAGTTTCTGCGTGAAATTTGCAGCTGCAAATTCTCGCAGCAAAAACTTGCACGTGTGAATAGGGGTTTAGTAGCTCTTTGTACAAAGACCTCTTTTGTGAAATAACAGCGTAAACGCTTATGAATGGTTCATTTTTAGTTACTGTTTTGAACCGGAAGTATCAAGACATGGGTGTACCGGAAGCGTAGCCACGTAGAGAGGGCACAACCACCCCTAATCGCTATCAATGGCGGAGCTACTGCGATTTCAATTTGGAAGAGCATGACCTAACGTCAAAGAATAACTATTTTACCTTTAGGATGTAAGTTATCGTAGAGTATGTAAAACGTGGTGTTTCTTATTTTCCTTGAAATTTCTGAAACAATATATCTCTTCTATTCCTACCTTTGTATATGCCATTAATCTGTATTTGTGTACATCAAGACAAAACTACTTCCGGATTGTACCAGCGTTAACAGGTGTATTGTTGCGTCTTACGAACTAATATTTTAGCCAGGTTTTGGCACCCTATCCCACCAATTAAATTTTTTTCTATAGACGCAGCCACCGAGCAAAATGAGGGGGCAACTCAAGCCGTCCCCCCCCCGATGGTTTGCTAAACAATTCCTGTATACGCACACTCTTAGGTACATGCAACAAACATTTGCAATTGCAGCAGTTTCAGTTGAAACATTCGTCGAGTTGACCCTACGTTTATACGGACATCAATTAAATATTGTGAAAGAGTTCATGACAACGTCAGTTTTTGTCGTTGTTTCGGCTATTCCGTGTACATTTTTTACCGGTTATTTTTACAGGAAAATGGTAACATTCGTTTGACAAAACTGTACAGAGTAATATTTCATATTGAGACAGTTAAATAGCGCTGTAAAAGGTATACTGAGACTCGTAGGCGGCCATACGTAAACCGTATGAACGAGAGAATTTAAAAACGGTAATAAAAATTTAATGGGCTAAGAAACTAGCGAGATAGCCAAACCAGCTGTGGTGCAGATATACTGTTAATTCAAGTAACTGCGTTAAAATAAGCTAATTTTTAAAAAATACCTAAATATAGGTTCGTACACTGTGAAAAAATGATGAGTCAAATTGACTCTCTCCGAAATAGACTTTTTCTGACTACACAAACTGAGTCAAAATTTGACTGCGCCAGAGTCAAGTTGAGTCGAATTGGATTCAGGCGGAGTCGAATTTTGACTCAGTTTGTGTAGTCAGGAAAGCCTGTTTCGGAGAGAGTCAATTTGACTCACCATTTTTTTGGCAGTGTAGCCAGCTCAACGTACTTGAAAGGTGACAAATTTTTCAAGAAGGGCATTAAAGCATTTTAGATGACCTGCTAGTGAGGTTGAACCCTTTTTTCTAGGGGAACAAAATTTTTCCACGCGGGACTCAGCCTCCCATCGCTTTACTCTGGCTACTGGCCCGCCTGGATAATAAAGGTATCTGCATAGGGACATTCAGTATGGAACGAAATTTGTTACACATTTAATATTGAGAGAAATATTTATACAAAATGTATTTTAAAAATAACCCAAAACCATTTTTTGCCTAAATCTTTGCGATCTGCAAATTTGGAAAGTATTTTCACTTGAACATTTAATACGAGGTTGTGATTAAAGCAAGCGTTGATGTCTGAGAAAACAGGCTGTTTCAAATTGCACTTTGATTAATATTTCAAACAGCAAAATGCCAAAGTTCTATTCAAACGATGACAATTGTTGTGTGTACCATGCTGTTGTGCAGTTTACCAGGATGTAACCGGATATCCGTTTCTGTACAACTCGGGTCTGTTTTCATTTTCGTTACAAAAACACCAAAATTTTCGTATTTTTGAAGCTAATAGTCGAATCGCAGCCTATACGGGTGACAGGCGTTTACCATCGGCACCAATTTATAGGAGCTTGGCGCTCGAGCTCTGGATACACTGAGTTTCTCATAGTCACATATTTGAGTTCACTATAATGCAAGTTATAGAGTTTCTAGCATTGTTATTGAGATGCAGCTTTGAAGAGAATACTTAGGAGTCGTGGGAGTAATATTCTGACCATTTTTGAAATAATAGTCTTTATGTTGACAGCACAGTTTTTAGTTCAATAGCATATACCAATTATAGGCAATCGTGCTGTATGCCTACAATTTGTGCTGCACAACCTACGTGACTACTACTAACAGCTCCGGAAGATGGCGGGGTGGCAGGAACCCGTGCAACTTGCACGAAATGCTTGCAGCTGCAAGTAGTTTCAAAGTAACATTTCGATTGACCAACCTAACTGCAGGTGCAAGAAATTCAAGCGACTTGAACTGCATTCACAGGCGCGAATTAAATTCAAATAGCATAAATTACAGCGAATAATTCACAACTTCAAAAACTTTAAAGCTGCTTTGTGACCAAACTGACACATGCAAGTTGCATGTGCAAGTTTTTGCTGCAAAAACTTGCACGTGTGAATAGGGCTTATTTTAAGACAAACTTGCACATGTGAATAGGGCTTATTTTAAGACAATTGATTATATACTTCAATACTACAATCAGAAATAACTGTACTTAATATTAATACTGCGAATATTTTGACCGACTTCAGTGATGGATCTTAAGGAAATAGTTGTATTATGCAATTTCCACAATAAACATGCGAACACCAGGTGACTTTTGATGGGGTAATGTCATGGATACTGAAGCAAAAAAGCTTCCGTATCCTTAACGCTGAAGCCAAAAAGCTTCAGTGTCCTGGAAATTGAAGCATTTTTGGGTTCAGCATCCTTCGCACTGAAGCTTGTTGGCGTCAACGTCCATGATACTGAAGCTCAAGCGAAAAATGCTTCAGTGTCCATGACACTATCCCCTCAAAAGTCACCTGGTGTACGCATGTTATTGTGGAAGTTGCATTACCTTTGTATCTTTACCACGCTAAAAATGTTGCCATGTTACTGGTATATCTGAAGCTTACAGTGTGCTTTTTAGCCGGAAATAGTTGCAAAATAAGGCGTTCACTAAGGGTTGGCCTACTCTCGCCGCGCGCCGCCGGACGCTGCCAAATACATTTTGCATATATTTTTGCTAGCAAGCATAGCGGCATACGGCAGCCCGCGGCGGCAGCGTCGTTACTCTTAGGCTTGAGCTTACGCTTAAGCCTGGATATTAGACCGGATTTTGAGTCAAACGAATTTGTTTCGTGTTTGTTGTATCATGAGTTCCGGCTGAAAATCTCAGCTCAAGCGAATCGGTAAAATACTAAATTTAAGAAACAAAATGTAGTCAACGAACAAACCCTTGTCTGTGTTGTTTACTTTTAAGGTTTCCATTTGTACGGGGTTGGTGACCTACAATTTAAGATCGATTTTACTAAGCGTTGCCGTCTGACCTATAATTGTGTCTAGTCATTTAAACCAAGAGTGGATGATGTCCATCTCCTACCCTCCTTAAACAAGAGGGGTTACAATTCGCTCCTAGCATTACTACGATATAAACCTGCATACAGACCACCCTAAACAAGGGAGGTAGGCCAAAAACGCAACGCGTGCCGGTTACATTCTTTAATACACAGAATGTACCAAGTTGCACACTCTTGTTATAAAGAGTGATCATCCACTCTTGTTTAAACTGATGTTTGAACTAATGCACGCTTAATAGTATTTGCTATAGAGGTAAATTTTAGAATCGAAATTAGAACGCTAATAACGACGTATTCATCGTAAATGTTGGAATTTGCACGGTGTGCACAATTGCTGTTTGATGTTTTGCCCAAAGTTAACGACCAACGCTGGGAATGAAACTTCGGCTTTCTTGCGCTCCAGGCAAGCGTGCTACCGCTACACCATGTGGTCATTGTAACAACTTCTTATACCGGTATTTGTGTTACATGTAAGACAATCTTTTTACTTTACATACACTTTGCCCGTGCATATACGGACAAGTAGTAAAGCGTTAATCTAAGGTTTGTAAACCTAGGTTTAATACTTAAATTCTGTACCAAAATATTCAACTGTCTAGCATCTATTGCCAGTAAATAATACAAGGTTTTCAAACAAGCCAACTGACTCCTTCGGTAGTCAAACGCTACGCAGAAATAAACAAATCCCAACTTAAAACGGGCCTTAATTTCAACAACTCATCATTGATTGGTTAGAAAGTTACAAGATCTACAAGTGATCATAGCCGTCACATGTATTTCAAAATATACGCATTCACACTTCAACATACTTTGTGTACTGACAACCTGACACGGACCAAGAAGGATTCGAACTCCAGTGACTGGAGTGGGAGGCGTATACCATCACCACTCAGCTATAAGAGCTTGACGCTCGAGCCCGATGGGGCTCTCACGTCTTGTGGTGATTTAGTACTATGTATACGTGTTGCAATTGTTAAACACAGTGCGATATATACTATTTAACATATATACACTGCGCTGAGTTGCCTACAGGCAACTCAATGTGAGAAGGGGTTAAACATAAGCCTCAAACAAGATCCTTCGCCTAAGCCTATCCAGTCTCTAAGGGTTGCGCTATACATTTAATAAAAAATTTCACAGTGCCGCGTGGCGGCATCCGGCATCGCGCGGCGAGTATAGCGCACCCCTAAGTCCAACGATCTCCCCGACTCAGAATGGACAGTTCCCTATGGACCATTTCTCGAATACATCCGGGACATTTTTTCAACACATAAAAACCAATTTAGACGTTTTTAATTCACTAAAATTAGCATCAATCTCTTTAGCAACAATATCCGATAATAAACACATCATTTCGTAACCGTCAGGCCGAAAAGCCACCGTTTCCTATACGCTATGCCGTTGCGTTTGAGAGCGAAACCTGTATTGAAAAATAACTCAAGCTTATCAACGAAACCAAAAATACTGATGCCTCGGGGACCTATGTGTAATTTGCATTTTAATTAAAAACTACTGCAAGTTTTGTATATATACATTATATATATATTATATATATATATATATATATATATATATATATATATATATATATATATATATATATATATATATATATATATATATATATCACTGCATCACGGAACTCGCTAGGATATGTTTAGAAAACAAATTTTTGGGATTTAGTCTTCGACATGTTATTTAAAGCTTTAAGAATAACGTATTGAATAGAACAACAGATGGGCAATTTAAAGACTTCAACCCCCTACAATTACGGTCATGTAGGTATATTTATACACTTCAAAAAATGGTGAGTCAAATTGACTCTCCGAAATAGGCTCTACGGGACTACGACTCTGGCGGAGTCGAATTTGACTCAATTTGTGTAGTCCCGTAGAGCCTATTTCGGAGAGAGTCAATTTGACTCACCATTTTTTGCAGTGTAAAGCGTTATATCCTAATACGAGTATGGTCTGCGATCGTGGGGACAGTGTGTACTGGAGGCAATTTAACTGTATATTGTTTCTATTATGGCAACGCAAACTGAAGTAAAAATTCAAAACGGAAAGTATTTCAGAATGTGTAACCGGACTGAATATTTTAAGTAGAAACAGGTTGAATTATGTCAGTTATAAAAGAAATAGCTGACTAAGCTATGTGGAACCAAATTAGTCCACGCCTGAAGCCATTTGTGTCTCGCGCATTGATCAGGGACGGATTGTTTATCTACGGGTCTGAAATAGAGCAAGCTAATAGAAAACATTGATTCTGAAATTTTTTTTGACATTGTCAGAGGGCGGATGCCGGGCTCGTAGCCAAGAGGGTTCAAGGGGGCTTAGCCTTCCTGGAAGAACTTTGCCCCCCTAGAAAATTTTCAACATCGTTTGCAAGTCATTAAAAACCGTTGAATGTTCCTCCTGAAAATTTTTTAGCCGCCTAGCAATAAGGTGAGCCTGCTAAGGGCCTGGTGGATGTATAAAAAATATAACGGGGGGTCACAATCTGGGTGGAACGACGGAACGCAGTAAAATGTGATAAAGGTTAAATACTGAAACATATAAATTGAGCAAATAATTTTGTCATTTTTATTGCAAAAATTCTGCAATTTCCATTCTTTTGCTTGTGCACGTCGCTTCTTCCCACTTGGACCCGCCCCTGTTTTGTTACTTTGGATGACAGTGAAAGTCGCACCCTAGACCTGTATTCTCAAATGTGTGCAGCACCAAGCACCAGTTGGTGGTATATCCTGTAACTTTACAACCAGCGCATGGTGAGGTTTAAAATTCAACACATTGTTCACGTTGAATTTGCCCTACTTCTGTACCGATTTTGCGATTTGCAGTTGCAGATGTTCGTTAGTCTGAAAACCTAACGCAAACTCTTGACAAACACACCTGAAACATATATTCTGTTTACGCCCACGTATTGACCCACAACAACAGTCCCAATTTATTAATTATTACATATTTGAGTTTCTCAGGACCTTTCCTGATCATACCACAACCAAATTTTAATTTTTAATTTACATTTTTTCAATTTTTGAAATCATTTTGACAGAATTACTTATAATTTTTTCAATATGTTCCAAAATGTAATATAGATCATGCGACACAGGCGTCATGGCAGGGTGAATTAAACCAATCCGTATTATTTTCTATACCAGTTTCTATCCTGTGCCAGAAGCTGTACACAGAGTGCTTTTTAAGTAAAAGATGACATAGCTGGTAAAGTCGTTGAATAAATTAATATTCACTAAACATTTGGTTCAACTCTTTCACTGATTTTTAATATTAATATGTATTTTTGCTAAACAGCCTCGGTCAATATACGCAATGACAATATGTGATACCTACACCTAATAAACCAGGTGCATGTACAAGGGGCATATTGAAAGGGGCATACATCCGCTCACCCCCGCTTGAATTTTGGCATAGGCTAAGGAAGTCACCCTTACCGGGGTTTAACCTGTTGGATCGGAGAATTTAAAATAATCGGTCGCTGCGTTTGCTCGCAAAAAACACTTTTAATTTAAAAGTTATACCCTCTCAAAATGCAATCCTAGCTGAAGTCGTGTCGTAAAAGCCAATATGCTAAATTGAAATCTAAATAATATGGTAAAACCGTGTACAAAACTGTCTCAAGTTGTTTCGTCAGTGGACAACAAAACAACAACAGTAGGGACCCTAAACTGTAGCAACTGGCTTTTAGTGCTTAGACGACCTATAAAAGCTACGGACGCAATGTTTCTGCCGGACCAGAGAGTTGTAGTTTTTAGCTTTAAAGGGGTAATGATCATGACTGTAGCCAGATTGGTATATCAGCCCCCCCTGAAAAAATTTTGGTTCCCATAGAAAATTTTCAACCTTGTTTGTAAGTCATCGAAAACCCTGGTACGTCCTTCCTGAAAAATATTTAGCCTCCCCTAGCAGGTAACCTGGCTACGGGCCTGGTAAAGATTCAGGAAAGTCGTCGCTCGATGGTGTGTAGAAAATTTCACCCTAAAAAACTCAGCACTCAAAGAATAATTTTATTTCAGCCCCCATGAAAAGTTTCAAACCTGGCTTGTAAACCATCACAAATTTTTGCTTGCTTCCATTGAATATTTTCCACCTCCCCATGCAAGATGAGCTGGCTACCGACTTGGCTCTAGTTCCCTTCCAAACGTGCTATCTGTAAACCAAAGGGGATACAGCATATTTTGACCACCATCACTGGTGTGACACGATGATGGGCAATCGAAAGCTGTCTCCTAAAACGGAACGGATGCCACATTGGTTTCCGGTAAAACAGACTGTGTATTCAAAATGTTGTATGGCCCGAAAAAAAAAGAATTTAGCATGGTCCAATACCAAATGTCAAAATACCGGACAACTTATTGTTCTGAAGCTGATAGAAACAGACTATGGGGTCCAGTGAAAGGCGCAAGGAACGTCCATGAATGACGGACGGTATTTTAGCTGGAAATAAATATTATTTTTCGTTGTTGGTCTGAAATATTTTTGTTTTTGTAGCTGGCCAGTGTATCAACAGGTGTACCAGATGCAATTTGCCGGCGCCGTAGGTGAAACCAAATGATGTAATAGAAATGATGTTTAGTTTGCTAATTTTAACATTTATCTTCTTATTAAGCGTTGTAAAAAATATATTATTGACGTACATTAGTTAAGGGCCTTCAGGCTACTAAAACTTTTGACCAATGTAAAGAACAGGGACGGAACAGTATTATAAGCATATTCCTTAGCCTAAGCCTAAGCCTATGCCTATATGATGTAAAGTTTTGAAATTGCTGTATTGACCCGAATAAGAGGGGGTAATAAGAGGGGGTCCCCATTTTGAGTCCGAATCAATAGGAGTCCGTATCCCTAATGGCAATTAACCCTAATTGTAACGCATAAATGACTCCAGGACCAAATAATTTGATTCGAAACTTTAAAGCGTACTTAAATTTTGAAAGTACATTCCTAAGTACAATCTTGTATTGTCGCTCAAGTTATTGTCACAAGACGAACGTTTTTAACGGATAATTGCAGTACCGGATATATATCAGTAGCGAAGGGCGGCGGAGTGTGGGTTAAAAATAAATAACAGTCTGTAACCGTATAACAAGGGGGGTACCCTCTGGAGAGGCCAAATAAATATCCAGTCCCCCCTCTTATTCGGGTCACTACTACATACAAATTTATTGAATGGCACTAACTTTTATGCAAAAACACAAAAATTTGCCTACTGAATGAAATTGGCCTGAGAACGTCAACAAAATAACCAAGCACTGCTTTCATTTCGAACTGTAAAACACCCTCCAGTACGTCATGCATTATATCAAGAGTGAAATTTGATGTAACGTGAAAAAAAGGAATATCATTTACCATTGAGTAATATTTAACCCCGAAGCTATGTGGAGTGATTGCGTTATTTTGTAATGCGTTTAAGTGTGCAGTATAATTAACAAAATTTCGGAGTTTATTCTTTCCGGAAAAGTCGTTTTGAACTTCAAATTTGTCAAGGAAACAAATCCTGCAGAAATGGCTAGCTGTAAAGCTTTGAACAAACCCGAACAAGCTGTTAGCACCCAGATTATCAGCGCTAATTTGAACTACTGTTCCGTAATATGTTATGTCTCCAAGTTGAATGCCTTTAGTTGCAAGGGAATTACATTCCCTAATTAATGGAGTTAATATTTTTTGGTAACCAAACTCAGTTATCAGGGCGGATCGCGCTAAACACACCACTAAGATATTATCAAGCGTAGAGTTTAAATACGGTGGCAAGTTCTTCAAGACGCAATAAATCGCTGCTACCTTATGACGTTTCGTTTTACTCCCAATTGGATTAACCACTTCAAACTCGTCAAAATACGAACCGATTTGTAAGAACGTGTTGTGAATTTTTTTCATTCTATGATTTTTAAAATGGTCAGCGTCACAATAATCCCGCAGCATTCCATCCGTAGAATTATGAGCGTGGTCAACAAACGTACGATAACGAGGGTCAGCTAGCCTAAGCTTTAACTGCTCTATTATCGATATATACTGAAATGACTGTTTGGCTAAAGATGTCGCTGCGTTAGCTCCGCTGCCTTTCACTTTTGGCGCGCTACCTACTGTTATTTCTATAGGAGGAATCATGCCGTATCGCTCTGTGATGTGAGTAAATCTTCTATTTTCTGTTAAAAAACGTGCAAAAACATCGTTTGTCGTTGCATTAATGCCCTCAATACTATTTGCTCCTATACGTTCAGATAAGGGGCACAAATCATTAGTTATATAAGTACTGACTTCTGTTATTAATGAGTGAATTGCATCCAAAGTAGAAGTAACCGCTGATTGAGAAACACCGGGATTACAGCTCATTCCAGCGACTAGACATTCAAGCCGTGAAATCAAAATACTTTCCAAATTCTGGTCTTTGAAAAGTGGCCCCGCTGACACTGATTTTGAAACCGGTAGCCAGGAATATGACGTTTCAACATGCACCGCGCCTCTAGATGGTCCTGACTCATTTTCCCTTGACAGATCCTCAAAATCATTTTTTGAATTTTGCTTTGAATGTCGTAGATTGAGATGACGGTTGAAATACTTATAGTCCGAAAAAGTTTGCGTGCACTGGCCCTGGCCGCATATTAGCAGTAGTCGTAAATTTTGCTTCAGGTGGTGATACTGTCTTAAGTGCGCCGAAAGTGATGGAATGCTTGATAAAATGCCATGACATACAAAACATTTATACGTATTCATTTTAGATAAAGCAAAACACAGGCGTGGATGCAAGAGTACAACCGGGGGTGAAAAATACCAGAGCCGGAAGTCAACGAAACTTGCCGGAGCCGGAGCCGTAGCCGGAGGTGAAGCGAAATTAGGTAGAAAAATTGATGTCTAATTAGCGAATTTTAGCCAGCATCTGCAATATGTTGTCAAGTTGTTTGGTTTTATACGCTAATTTTTGGGAAATTTTGGAAATTCTTTCGTGAAAATTGTGACAAAAGTAAACCGAAAAGCGCTAAACAGGCAAAATTGTACTACCGAAATTGCCGGAACCTCCGGCTAAAATTCTCCCGGAGCCGGAGGCCGATTTTCTGCCAAGAACCGGAGCCAGAGGCAGACCTCCGGTTGTACCCTGGTGTACACGTATACTGAAAAAGTCAACTAAACTTTTTGAATGAAATCGTCATAGCCATAAGTTATCTCACTGACTAGACACCTAATCTAATAGTTGATCGCTGAAAAGTAAAGAACAAACAGTAAACCAGCAAACGACTTTTAATTACACAAAAAGTTCTTAAAAAACGAAAACCTGTTTTTGCGAATTATAGTGTTAAGACGAGTGATAAACTGTATTTTGGTCTCACGGTATAACGAACAAAATAAAAATTAACACAACTGTCATTAAGCGGGTTCTAGCTATGTAGATTAAACAAAATAAACTTATTACTTAACATTCTTCAGGTTTCACAGCAAGCTATGAATTAGCAGCGTGGTTTACTTGTGTAAACTTATAGCACTTGTTTAGTTGTCATAGATGTTATACATCCAATATATACCAGTAGTAAGGCCAAGCAACATTATCAACAACGTTATTTTTACAATTTGGTTTATTCCCAAAGTTCAATGTTTGAATTTAAAATTATTCACTTCCAAGACAAAAATGACAGAAGGCTATTTGAATTTTAGTACATATCAACGAGGCAAACAAAATAGTAGGTAGTTTTAAATATAAAAAAGCGAAAATTGTTTGAAATTTTTACGAGAAATAGATTTGTACTGCAACTCAGGTTTTTGACTTGACTGTGAGTTGATCCACGGCATTTCAAAAATATTGAGTTAGCTTTCAACTCAGACTGAAATAAATATCAACTCAGTATTTTTGACTTACAGTCTGAGTTCCTAAATCAACTCAGAGCAATTTGCAGTGTACATTCCTAAGTATAACCTTGTATTATCGCTCAAGCTATTGTCACAAGACAAATAAACGTTTAATTCATCGGATAATTGCAGTACCGGATATATATCAGTAACCAAGGGCGGCGGAGCGTGGGTTGAAAATAAATAACGGTCCGCAACCGAATAACAAAGGGGGGTACCCCCTGGAGAGGCCAAATAAATATCAGTCCCCCCTCTTATTCGGGTCACTACTACATACAAATTTATTGAATGGCACTAACTTTTGTGCAAAAACACAAAAATTTGCCTACTGAATGAAATTGGCCGAAATTCTGGCATAAATACTACCGCAACCGAAGTTCGATCGCGATTTTCTATCGGAACCGGCAGGATGTACAGACCTCCAGTTGTGCGAAAATTTCACTCCGTCTGAGTTAAATTCGACTCAATTTGACTCTGGCGGAGTCGAATTTTGACTCAGTTTGTGTAGTCAGGAAAAGCCTATTTCGGAGACAGTCAATTTGACTCACCATTTTTTGCAGTGTAGTTAATATTTTTTCTATAATCATAAGCACATTCGCATTTACGGTACCTATCATATTCTAATGTCTAACAATAGAAAAACCATAAAAAACCCAATGAATCAACACAATAATAGCAACAACAACAACGATGACAAAAAACGTCTAAAATAATCAAAAGAGAAAGCCATTGTGAGCGGATAAGGATACACAATAAGGAAGTTCGTACCATAAACCGTCTCTCATGTTTACAATAGCTTTTATCTGCTTATCAGCCAAAAAACACAAAGAGTCAAAGATTGAACGGCACCAATGGGTCGTATACGTTCCATGATGTGCCATGAACAACACTTCATTTTATTTGTTACTTTGCTATCGCTTTTAAATCAAATTCAAAATTTTAAATTTTAAAATTGTCAAAATTTATAGTTCATTTTGTATAATACAATTCAAAGTTGAATTTGTACATCGCAAAAGCACTCATGACATGCCTCTGGCTTTCCAACTGGAAATACTTTAAATTGTGATTTTTGTGTCAGTTAAACTTTTTCAAGTGACATTTTAGTTCAGCCGTTTTGTTACTTAAAACTTAATTGTTCTTTTACAGATATGACCTGTGTTTGTTAAGATTTTTAAATCTAAATTACAACTTGTAGCTGTAGGACTTTCACAACTTTAGATCTGCTGAATAGTAAGTTTTGAATTTCAACCTATCCTCTTACGCTGTATTCGGCTTTAGTTCGGCGCAAACATTCCGATGTTGCGATAGTTGTTTGGCATGTTTCAAACATAATTGCTTACTGGCGATATATGCCACCCACCACACGTTGAAAATAACGGCGAAGTACCTTGTGACCTGAACTGCAGCTAGAGTTGAGCTGTACTTTTGTTGACTTCCGGCGCCGTCGCTCAACCGTCCGGCGACGTCCGTCATCCGTACGGCGCAGTCCATCACCGTGCGTCACCCGTACAGCGCCATCCGTTACAGTGTGGTATGGTGCGCAAATAACTCACGTACGACCACTTTATGGTACGTATGGGGGACGAATGGCGCCGGCCAGATGACGCACGGTGACAGATGGCGGCGGACGGCGCCAGACGTCAAGTATAGCGCAACCCTTATGAGTTGCCAAAAAAATTGACATTTTAAGGAACAAAGCGTCAAAAAGTTTGATGTAAACTAAAAATTCATGTATTGCCGTACAACAACACATACGGCCATGCAAAGCTTTAGCCTGTGGCTTAGGAATATGCTTATGACTTCTGTTACGGCCCTGGTCAATAAAATTGGCCAAACACATTTTTGAGACAAGACAGCTAGACTGATTTGCTATTATTTTAGTTAGATTTTTCGCATAATAAGGAAATGAGCGTCTGCTATATTTGACACCAAGCCTGGTACAGCGTGATCTGTATCACTAAAAAGTCTATTAGATTTTACCGAAATGCGAGCAAGGGATCCTGCTACGCCCCCGTAGTCCCTAACGTGAGCAAGGGATCCTGCTACCCCCCCCCCCCGTAGTCCGTAACGTGAGCAAAGGATCCTGTTACCCCCTCCCCCCCGTAGTCCGTAACGTGAGCAAGGGATCCTGCTACCCCCCGTAGTACGTAACGTGAAAAAGGGATCCTGCTACCCCCCGTAGTCCGTAACGTGAGCAAGGGATCCTGCTACGCCCCCGTAGTCCGTAACGTGAGCAAGGGATCCTGCTACGCCCCCGTAGTCCGTAACGTGAGCAAGGGATCCTGCTACGCCCCCCGTAGTCCGTAACGTGAGCACGAGTTGGCCGAAATGCGGCCAAGAAGCCATCACAGTATAGGAATCTCCGGGACAACACTTCACTTTGGACTGTGTTCGGGCAACTACGTCAATACTGTATAGCTGGATACCCCAAAGTCACAACAGAAGCAAAATATTGGAAAAAAAACTCGCGAGCGAAGCGAACGAGAAATCAGACGCAATTTCGTTTAAATAGCGATACGAAATTTGTGTTTTTCGGTGACTCTGGTTTGAGAATGCGAGCCTAGATTCACCGTGGTTCCACCGCTGCAAACAGATAATCAAACAAACAAACAAACAAACAAATAAACAAAGAAACAAACATACAAACAAACAAAAGCAAATAAAACCAATTGAACAACCAAACAAACCCAAACAGAATAAACCAATATCGCAACAATTCGTCGCCCGACAGCTTGTAATCCAAAATTTCATCGCATCGACAATTCGTCATCAGTAATTATGTTTAGGCTTACGCTTTGGGTTTGAATTACACTTAATATTATGCTCAGATTTATTCATACGCATTCATAGGACGTTGTTTAGCGGCAAGTTCTCGGGCGAGACAAATTGTTGTAGATTCCTGAATAACAACTCTTAAAAACCAGTCATCCAGTATTTCATCGTGTAGTGGTATAGTGGACACCAAAAAAAGTTGGCAAAATGGCCTAAAATTAACCATATGTTGTGTATTTTTATGTACATATAGCAAACATGAGAACAATTGAAAGTCAGAGTTTAGAGTAGAAAATAATCTAAACTTGTTGCTAATAACAATACAGTAGCAGACCAACGAGCGTCACAGTTGAGGTACTCCGAAATGTGAAAGCCTTTTGGTCTCTGTGATTGTATGAATCGGTCGGCGACAAAACTAAAAACGCTTTTTAGAACCACAAGTTTAGTTTTTAGACAGACCTCAAAATGGCCTAAAAGCCCTCGGCGTTGTCGTTTTTGGTTGCGGTAGTCAGACCATCCGGCAAGCACCACTGCGAACCATCAAACGCAATAAAATCACGGCTGTGATGATTATTGCTCGAATGCACTCTCGTTTTTTGTCTATAGCCCATGTTACTTTAAAGGGCGTCCAGGTTTCTGGTGAATCCATAAAAGAGTACGTTTAGATTCTAGATTACATTTTTTGCTTAGGCTTAGGCTTAGGAACACACGTATACTATAATATACTTTGACGTGTAAACCAGAAATTGGTATTAACAGCGGTGGAAACATAAAATAGGGGATCCGAAATTTTTCAGTGTACCAAAATCTGTATTAACAGTTCAGATTTCGCTGTGGGGGGCGAATTTTGGTCCATTTGGAGCGACGACCCTCCTCGTCCCCGCGACAACGGCTCCGTCACCACGCAGCGTCAAAGTTTAGTATACCGATCCAAGGGGTGCTTGGGGGATCAAAATACCGCTTTAGGATATCTGTACAGTTAAAACTGTTAATAGACACGGTTTCAATTTGCAACACAAGGTTTCCTTTCCCCGTGTATTCGAAAATTTACTAGAACGCAACCCCCTTTCCACAATTCTGGCTACGTCCATGTACCGGTCTCACGGATGGAATCTGAGCTCCGTAACTGACGGCTGCCGTATACCCCATGTTACACGACCTGATCATTACCCGGCGAAATATGAGTTTTCATGTTTTTACCTATATGCTCTTCTTGCTGGGTCCGTAACCACGGGGGGCCCAAGGGGGAGGGCTCAGTTCCCTTATAAAAATTCTGCTCTCCCTAGAAAGGTTTAAACATTACTTGTAAGGCAACACAAAAACACTTGTATGCCCCTCCTGAAAAATTTTTTAACCCCCTCTTGCAAAGTGAGCTGGCTACAGTCATGCTTCTTGCCAGATAGTTTTTAGTGAACCTAATAAATTTCGTTGAAATATGATAAGCTGGTTCAAAATTTTGAAGTTATAAACCAGTTTTATGGTCTTTGAATTAAATGGTTATCATATACTACGAGTATATGTTACAATATTGATGGTTATTTGAGACAATAAGATAAAAGGTCGCCTGGCCTGATATAATGATATTCTGGTTTACTACAATATCAGCAGTTGTAAAAAATATTTCAGGGTAGTAAAACGGATTCATAGGAATGTATTGTTTGGTTCCATAGCCATTTCTAGCCCCGTACTGTAGGGACCCGAAAAAGAGGGGGGTGCTGATATTTATCTGGCTTTTCAAGGGGTATCCCCTCCCTTGTTATTCGGATACGGATTGGTATTTATTTTTAACTCGCCGTCCGCCGCCTTTTCTTAGTTGGACCTAACAGCCATCTTTTATGTCACTTTCTGTTTTGGGCTGGACTGACCATACGCAGCATTTTTGTTGGTTGCCATGTCAGTTAAAGTTTCGAACTTAACTTTATTTGGTCATGGAGTCATTTATACGCTACAATTAGGAATGATTGGCATTTATGTACTGTAATTAATAGGGTTTAGGGACTCTACCCGCTTACGGACTCTTATTAGGGATACGGACCCCTGTTGATTGGGACTAAAGATGGGACCCCCTCTTATTTGGGTCACTACTGTAACCAGGATTAGTTGGTGGTGGGGGAAAGGAGAATTCTACAGGAGGCAAGTAGGGATTTCGTCACATAAAATTTGTTTAATGCTGTTCAAAAAATTTTCTGCCAGAGGGTGCGAGCAAAACATATCAGTAAGGGTTGGGGTCGCCCCTCTGGCCATCATCCGGTAGTTGAAAATGCTGGAACGCGATGTTTAAGCAAAACCGCAGATAATATTTCTTCAATTTACGAAATTGCACAATTTTCTGTTGGCTTTTGCTTATGGCCAGTGATTAAAAACCTTCCACTGCCATGAATTGAAATCGAGGCCTCAAAATACACACGAGCAAAGCAGTGGATTTCACAACGAACATATATTATGATACAAAGTTTTTGTAACGAAAATCTGAGACGTGCCGACACCCCGCCCCTGTTGCCACGTCCCTGAAAATTTAGTTAAACCCTTTTGTTCTGAATCTGCCAGTCGTACATGGGGTTACAATCTTTGGCAGACATCATTTAACTTTGGCCATGACCAAATCTATTGAAATGAAATTTTACTACCAAAATTGTCAAAACTTGCAGTCGCAGACCCGTAGCCACCTCAATTTGCTGGGGGGGGGGGCTAAAAAATTTTTTATGAGGGGCATTCAAGGGTTTTCAATGAGTTTACAACAAAGGTTGAAAATTTTCTAAGGGGGGCAAAATTTTTCCAGGGGGAGGGAGGCTGAGCCCCCTACCATCCCCCCTTGGATACGGGCCCGTGCGGCCGACAGTCCTGCGTTAACCAGAGAGGCTTAATTTTGGACGTTGCCGAAACATAACGCTAAGCAATTGATTTAGCTTTAACAAGCAGACCCCAAAATGGTCAAAAAGACGGGCCAGACGGGATCCGCAGTGCCATGTCGAGAAACGTGGTTCGTTCCTAACTGAGAATTTGCAAATCTTTAGCATCATTACCTATTACCGCAATAACCACTGATTAAACGACGAGAATGGCGTTCGACTTAATGCTCGCGCTTTTTTTCACGCACCAAATTTTTCAGAAATTTTTGGATCTGCCGCTGTCCCTGGTAAACACATACCCGGTAAAAATTGAGTTTTATTACTGAACAAAATTAGATCATAATGCTGTTCGAATAATTATCCTATGTGTTGCTTCATAACATTTAGTACCGTTGGATATTTCCGCGCAATTGAGATATATTAACATAACTATTGCCGAAAACAGATATTAAAAATGAACGGTCAATGTTACTTTTAAGGCCATCCGAGTTTCTGGTGGGTATCTAAAAGAGTAGGCTTAGATTCTAGACTACATTTTTTGCTTAGGCGTAGGGATACACATTTTTCAACGCTTGGGCTAAGGCTTAATCTACTGTTACCTACGGCCCTAACATTTTTTGCTTAGGCTTTAACGCTTACGGATACACGTTTTTCAATGCTTTCACTTAGGCTTAATCTACTGCTACGGCTGTAAAAGTAACATTTTCCAAGCGAACATTCAAATTAAGTTGCTAAAATATATTTTGTTTTTGCGAGGATGTTTCAAGCGTAAATTTTCATGTAATTTTTAAGTTTCGTCAAAACCGTGTCAATAATAACGTTGACGTACTCGGAAACCCAAAGAAGTACCTGCTGTCAGTATCAGATAGCGAGAAAAATGCCACAAATGGAATCAGGGCCCATATTCTCAAATGCGTATACTACCCATCATCAGTTACCGTTAGGTTTTCTCTAACTGACGAACAACTGCAATTGCAGATCAGAAAATTGGTGCAAAAGCAGGGCAAATTAAACGCAAACAATGTGCTGAATTTCGAAGCTCACCGTGGGCATGTTCCAAAGGTACGGACCTATCACCAACTGGTGATAGGTGCTATACACATTTGAGAATATGGGCTCAGGTATTAAACAGAATGTTAAGTATGTTTTAAAAAGCGTTTTTTGTTACAAAAGCAAAGCTCCAAGAGTGACAGGTCTTGTAAATTTCGAACCAAAAAGCGTTGAGGTTTGAAATTGAGCACATTTGATGCATTCGATTTACTCTACTTCTGTGCAAAACTTTGAGATCTGCAATTTTAGCAGTTCGTTAGTTTGAAAACTTATTGCTAACTGGTGATTAGGTGCTATAATATGCATTTGACAACAGAGGCCCTATAAGTATCCAATTTTTCCACTAAGAATTGTGATAGAAAGCTTTCGTTCAAGATATCTAAGGCAAAAACAAAAAAAAAATTGCTGCAAAACCAAACATTCCGGAAAAAAGGATTGTACGCCAATGTTACTTTTAGGGACGTAACCATAGATTAAAGCGTACTCCTAAGCCTAAGTCTAAGCCTAAGCATTGCAAAAACGTATTCCTAAGCCTAAGCCTTAAGCGTTGCAAAAATGTGTTCCTAAGCCTAAGCCTAAGCAAAAAATGTAACCTAGAATCGAAACCTACACTTTTATAGACCTACTAGAAACCTGGACGCCCGTAAAAGTAACACAGGCCGTAGAAATCGTACCCTGAAAATTTGTCATTTTGAAAAAAGACAGCCTTTGCGGCCGTCTCAATAAACAATCAGTGTTAAACTATAGATTTGTTGATAAAATATACTCTTTTTTATATTTAATGCTAAAATGTTTGAAGTCATGATTTTTGACATAAACGATAATATTATTCGAAAGTTTATGCCGCACACTGCAAAAAAACGGGGAGTCAAATTGACTCCCTCCGAAATAGGCTCTACGGGACTACACAAACTGAGTCAATTTCGACTCCGCCAGAGTCAAACGTGCGGCTAAATGAGTCGAATTTGATTCTGGCGGAGTCTAATTTGACTCAATTTGTGTAGTCCCGTAGAGCCTATTTCGGAGGGAGTCAATTTGACTCACGATTTTTTTGCAGTGCATGCATGAAAGTGTCGTTATAAAGCGACAAGCAAAACGAACAGGCCTTCTATGCAAATCGTGCCGGAAATAATTGCGTCAATTTGTCTTTCCAAGTTTTAATATGCCTCGATCTTTTTATAATACCGCCCGACACTGTAATATATTAAAGACTATAGTCGTTTCGAATATCCCACCGGCCAAACTTTAGCCTAAAAATTGATTTTGGCAATTTCCTGCACATTATAAGGGTGGCCAATGTTACTTTAAAGGGGCATAGCAGTAGATTAAGCGTATTCCTAAGCCTAAGCCTAAGCATAAGCGTTTGCAAAAATGTGTTCCTAAGCCTAAGCCTATTAAGCCTAAGCCTGACCAAAAAATGTAACCTAAAATCTAAACCTACTCTTTTACAGACCTACCAGAAACCTGGGCGCCCCTAAAAGTCAAATGGACCATACGGCTTGTGCTATACCCTGTAAATACCAGTGAGTTGAGTTTAACTCAGAATGAGATGAATCCACTCAGAAACCTGAGCTCTGAATATGGTCTTTCAGAACTCAGAATTCTAAATTGATTGAACTCATTCTGAGTTAATCAATCAACTCACCTGGAATTAAATCCGCTCCGCAGTAGTTAGCATTTACTGTTATTACCTCAGAAATAACCAGAAATAACTAATTTTCTCTCTGAGATGATTATTCAACTCACCGGAATTTACAGTGATACTCGCAGTGCACCGACTTGGGGCACGGCAATACTCGCTGCATCACAAAGATCGCCGCACGCCGCTGCGACCGTACGGCGGCGTCTGGCACAGTAAAGTATAGCGCAAGCCTAATTTGATTAACCGAAAAATTTAACTGGGTTCTATCAACGGTGCATTTACAATCAGACGTGGAAGTGGAATATATCCGGCGGTGTAATTACGGTCTTTACGATTTACCGCAATCATCTACTTATGGTATACAAAAGATACAAATCATTGCCGACGACTGTCTCAATATCCGCGTTTATTCCCGAGCTTACATTGCAAAAAATGGTGAGTCAAATTGACTCGCTCCGAAATAGGCTTTTGCGGACTACACAAACTGAGTCAAAATTTGACTCCGCCGGAGTCAAACTCGACTTAATGAGTCGCTCAGTGAGTCAAATTTGACTCTGGCGGAGTCGAATTTTGACTCAGTTTGTGAGCCCGGAAAAACCTATTTCGGGGAGAGTCAATTTGACTCACCATTTTTTGCTGTGTACATAGCACAAGTCAAAAGTTAGCAAGTTATGCAACTTGCAGTTCCAATAAACTAAAACGGTTTCAGCCCAACTCATACAGAATTTTATTTAGGGTTGGGATCCGACGATGGTGCTGTTTGCTTGCAGTTAACCGTGTCGCTACACAAAGCTCAGTAGATTTATAATACAACTTTGACCGGAGGCGAATAATACCTAAAATGGTGAAGAAGCGAAAAATCTAGAAATTATTCAAAAATAATACAAAATATTTATAAAAATCTCGGTCAATGTAAAAGAACCGGGGCGGAACAGTATTATACGCATATTCCTAAGCCTAAGCGTAATAATGCGCATATTCCTAAGCCTAAGCGTAATAATGAGCATATTCCTAAGCTTAAGCCTAAGCCAAGCAAAAAAATAGTCTAAAGCTTAAGCTTACTCTTTTCTAGTCCCACAGACAACCGTTCCGCCCCAGATCTTTACATGGGCTAAAGTCTCGAAACGGTCTTATACTATTATTTACAAATGAATACTATATCCCTGCTTCCAGTTGAGCTATAAGCATAAATAGCTTGTTCGTCAGGTCGTAACACTAGTATAAGTATATTGCTAAGCATAAGTTTATAAGTATGCCTAGATCTACGCACAAGCCTAAATCTACACATAAAAATAATTTCAAGCTTAAAGCTTTACTCTATTGTAGTCCCAACGAAAACCGATACCGATCCTGGCTTCAGTTATACATGCGCCACATAAATAAACAATGTGGTGTGTCTCCGTGAGAAATATACAGCAATAAAGTGCTACCACAGTCTGCTAAACAAACGTTTTTTTTCTAACTTCCGTTTCTCAAACCACAAAATGCTTATAATTAGTCCAAATTAGTTCCAGTATCGATAATCACATTATGTACGCAGCATCGCGCCTGCGCTTGCAAGTAAGCCGTACCAGTGGGCCCTTAGTTTTCTAAAAACGGCATTTTAAAATTCTGCCGGTCCGTGAAATTGGTTATTTCCTATCCATTTGTTTTTTCTTTTTCTACCTCTTATAATTTTTTCATTAATAAAAACTAAAAGAAACGGGAAAATCTATATTTTCAAAACTATAAGCTTTGAATGAAACTCTGCCTTCAAACTATGTTTTTACTTACAAATGTCGCATGTATAGAACAGGGCCGGCCCAGTAGTATAAGCATGTTCTTAACCCTAAGCCTAAGTCTAATCAAAAAATTTAGTCTAAAACTTAAACTGACTCTATTACAGCCCCTCCGGAAAACAATCCGGCCCTGTTCTATACATAGCCATACAAATTATATATTAAAAATCAGCAATAATTGTTTCCAATTTTATGCGTTCCTCAAATTTTCCAAAGAATCAAGTTTTCCTAGCAAATGTGAGCTTATTTGTTTCGAATGTGACTTTTCAAGATCCTACAGAGTTTACTTAAAGTTTCATTTTTCAAATTTAAATTCAACAAAACTTTAGAATAAAATTTAATCTATTCACTTTTAAAATAATTAAGCAAATATATTCAAAATTCTCCAAAGGCTATATCATTTATTACGCGTTATTTACGGCACAAACAACATATAGCTTGAGGAAAAATTGTGTGTGATTTTCCGTCGCTTAAATTCTGGTTCTTGTTTACAGTCCTCCGCATTAATATTAATCTGATTAAAATCAGATGTTAATACCTGCACTACTTTTTCTTGTTTTGCTAAGCCTAAGCTTACAAAGTTGGCTGTTCCAAATCTAAACCTATTCCTAAGCGTCAACCTATTTTGTTAATCTGGTCATTATGTGTGGGAGAGTTTTGTGAGATTCGTCAATAAAGTACCTAAATTTCACTCCGAAACTTTAATAATTCACCAATATCCCAATATTAATCTTTCATCTTCCAACATATGCACTATTAACACCTCAAAATATACACTGTAAAAAATGGGAAGTCAAATTGACTCTCTCGGAAATACGGGCTTTTCCTGACTACACAAACTGAGCCAAATTTGACTCCGCCCGAGTCAAATTGGACTCACTGAGCGATTCGTGAATCGAATTTAACTCTAGCGGGTGTCGAATTTTGACTCAGTTTGTGTAGTCAGCAAAAGCTTATTTCCGAGAGAGTCAATTTGACTCACTATTTTATGCAGTGTACGCAACAAGTGTCCGTCGCCTAAAAGTATCTCCATAGAAACGATTGATTCATTTCTTTAACGTTGACAACTTCAACGCTACATTAAACGAAAAGTTTAAAATATTTTCAAATTTGAAAACCGATTATAACTGTCATATATACGTCGTTGTGAAAAAATGTCAAATTATAAACTGAACCCTGTCATAGAAGTGCGACCCATGTATAGAACACGGGCCGGATCGTTTTCCGGAGGGGCTATAATAGAGTCTGCTTAAGCTTTAGACTAATTTTTTTTTGCTTAGGCTTAGGTTTAGGCTTAAGCTTAGGAATATGCTCATCCATACGCTTAGGCTTAGGCTTACGCTTAGGAATATGCTTATACTACTGTTCCGGCCCTGTTCTTTACATGCGCCGATAAGTACTATATTCCGGAATTCGGTTCACGCTAACTTTTGCCAACCAACGTAACCCTCAACGTTTTTAAATTTCATAATTACCACGTCAATCAATCATATCAAAGTGTGTAACCTTCAAAACTTATACCGGTTACTTTAAATGCCGGCTGCAAGCAGCATTTGTTGAAAATACTATTTTACACCGTTTTCAGCAGGGTCGCAATTTACCGGCAGGGACGACAGTCGCCAATTTCTCTACGGTCGGCCGCCGCTGCATCGTTGATCTAATCTGCTCAACAGCATTAAAACACAATTCTGCTTGAACATTCTTGTCAACCTATAGAGACATTCTATAACCCCTCTTTTACAACCTCCGAGTTGTATTCTAAGACTAAAAGCTGTTCTTGCGAGCTCGAGCACAGAAAACTTTAGAATGAAAACCCTTTTCGCTCGAAAATTACCTTGCCAAGCTTAAACTTAAATTATAAATTTGATTGCTTTAATAGGCCCAACCTCGCTGACAGCTAAACGGATATACGTCTATACGACGGACTTTACGCACTAGAAGCGGTTTTCGAAGTCAAACATTTAAAGAGTTTATGTTACCTGAAATCGACATGGGTTGGTTACAGGTTTCAATGAAGCCAACTTTATATACATATACATACATACATAAGTATATATATATGTATGTATATATATAAATATACAAATATATACATAGATATATAACAAAGAGCATATACGACGCTTCCGGTTCATTTTGGCCCCTTCCTGATTGCTGTAGTTAACCATTATAAAAGTATGTCTTATTACGTGACTAAACTGCAGTGTTGTCTCTATTGCAACTTTAAACTTAATTACTTTTAACTTTGCAATTTCAGCTTATATACTCGGCACCATTGGTACGGTTCACGAAAAGGAATTCCCTTTTGACAAGTGATTACATGGTCTGCGTACGATGAGTGAAGAACTAATCATTTCCCCATAGAGTAGACTATGAGCAACTAAAATGCAAACTGTATACGAGCAGCGCATGCAGTGTGCTGTTTTTAACAACGCGTATGCGTATTGCAAAATGTGGGTGACGGTTTAAAAACACAACTAATTTAATTCAAACAACGCCTATTCGATGTGCCTTCGAAGAGGAATTGATATACGATAACTGTAAATCGTTGCCTTAACTGTGCTGTTAATCGGTGTCATAATTAGTATTGGGTGGGGCATTTAAACCTTTATACGGCCTCGTCACTGAATCAGAGCTGTTAGCGTCACTGGGATATAGAACTTCCATAAAACTTGGCGACTGAACTGGAAAGCTTATAAAATCACATACGTTTTACTCTACAGTACAATTCAATACACTACGCTTGTTCATAGCGGCCGAAAATTACTTTATTAAACTACCAACAAACTCAGATCCTACCATATTTTAACTGCTCAAAAACAGAAATACTTCACGCTGCTGTTCAATCTTCCCAACTAGACATCACAGCCGAAAAGTTAGATTGAATTGGCCCCAAACTTTGACACGCTTCGACAGCTAAAGGTGCACTATTTCAAAGTTATTATAAATAAAGTGCGTGAATCTTGAATAATTTAAATCGAGCCATTATCCAAAATCGCAAGAACTCTGCGAAATAGCACGTATAAGCACAATGCAGATGCAATTATGTCAGCGAACATATGGCGTTTAACCAAAAATAATTTCATGTGAATAATACATAGTTTAAACAGCCGTATTTAATATACTTACTCGCTTCAAGCTTTTAAACGGCAACCGCAGCGGTAGATCAAAGATGTTCGGGCTAAGAATGTGACCAAGGCCGTAAGTAGGTGGGTTTGGGGGCAACCCCCCCTTTGTGTATTTCGTCCCTGCGTTTGGATGAAGTTTTTCAGTTGACAACACAACTCAACCCTTAGAAATTTTAAGTATAAAATCCCTTTTCCAAAATTCAGGTTAAGCCGATTTATATGACCAGTTTCCAAAAAAAGTTAATAAGCGACGGTCCACAAAAAATTCTCAATAGCGATTAAAGACTGCCTATTTTAGAGTTTGTGGTTAAACGAGTTCGAATGGTACACTTGACCAAAAAGATTATCAAAACCTAAGCGAAGTTGCCGTTGTCAAAAATTGTCAAAGTAGTACATATGAAAGCTAGTCATATTTTAGGTTTGTTACATTTGGTAGAAAACCGGATCCAATGAAAGTGTACGACCCCTTTCGTAGCCGTACAACTAGTCAGGTGTAATTGTCGAAGCGGTGCAAAAGTATTCACAAAGTCTTTGCCTAATTTTTGGTAATTTTAACCAGTTATTTACTGTCGAATTTAATATTACTTAATTTTACAAAATAAGCTTTAAAGGCGGCATTTTTAATCTATAGACTCAAAACCATACCTAATGCGCTATATAATTTGTTGTTCCAAGCACGCTTCTGAACAAAGTTTACCATAATTTAATTTTCAATTCTAACATAGTTAAAAAGCGGCGTACACTGCAAAAAATGGGGAGTCAAATTGACTCCCTCCGAAATAGGCTCTACGGGACTACACAAACTGAGTCAAATTCGACTGCGCCAGAGTCAAACGTGCGACAAAATGAGTCGAATTTGACTCTGGCGGAGTCTAATTTGACTCAATTTGTGTAGTCCCGTAGAGCCTATTTCGAAGGGAGTCAATTTGACTCATCATTTTTTGCAGTGTAAAGATTTCAGTGTTAATCTCCCGGCCACAAATCTCGGGCGAGTACATAACTCTCTGACGTACGCAATAAACCAATGTTACTTTGAAGTTTGTATTAACCAAGGCCGGCGTTAGGATAGTTGGCCTTCTCAAACAGGTCCGAAGAAATTATCAATAAAATGTTTCACAGCTCTACACATAAACTGTGTATATGACTTTCAGGCACATCTTGTATTTTGATGAAGCTGTCCAAACTTATACCTTAGAAATAACACGATAGGCTGTATTAGACCTCTTACGATGCACCTTAGGCCTAAAATCGTATTCCTGGACTTTTATCCTAAACCATCTTTCAGCGATAGCTAAGACGTGCAACCTAAGGTAGTGAAAACATGTAACCTAAAATAATTTTACATTGACATTTTGAATCGATTTAATACCTTTAAGTTCTATTACACACGTGCAAGTTTCTGGTGCAAGAACCTGTAGCTGCAAATGTCACGCAGAACTTGCAGTTGTTCATCAGCCAATGAGAAAGCGACTGTAATAAATTCAGTGAACTTGCATGATTATTCACACATGTGAACTAAAAATGCCAATGAGAAAGTGACTGTAATGAATTCAGCGAACTTGTATGGTTATTCACACGTGTGAACTGCCTATCTATCAGGGTGAAACCGGAGGTGAAAAATGCCGGAGCCGGTGGGCAACGAAACTTGCCGAAGCCGGAGGTGAGGCGAAATAAAGTAGAAAAAATGATGGTTAATTAGTTAATTTTAGCCAATATGGGCAATATCTTAAGTTTTTTGGTTTTACGTTAATTTCCTGCAAAATTTCGGAAATTCTTTCATGAAAATTGTGACGAAAGTAAAATGATACGCGCTAAAACAGATAAATTTTGCAAAATTATGCAAAATTCTCCTACCGAAATTGCAGGAACTTCCGGCGAAAATTCTACCGGAGCCCGATTTTCTGCCGGAGACAGACCTCCGGTTGTGCCCTGCTATCTATTATTTTTAATGAGTTATTTGCAGCTGCAAGTTTTTCACACGGGATTTTGGACAAAATTGCAACGCAACAAATATTTGCACATGTGAATAGGGCTTAAAATGTTCCGTGCAAATGCATCAACAGAGTTTAGTCAGAAAGTTTTCGCGCTTTTGTGCTTACAAATGAGTCAATAAGCACACCGTAATTAAGTTTCTTTGTTGCTGCATTTTATCAATAGAATTCATCCCCAGACCTGTAAAGCATTCTGTACACATTAGACATCGGTGGGAAGATGTTATTTTTGATAGAGTATAAGCTGCGCTCGCCAGAAGCGGCAATGTCATCGCCAGGAATGGGGTCTCAATGAAGAAGCCGAGGCAGACACGTGACATAGTCTCAAATTAGTTGAGACTGAGAATGATAACATCTGTGAGAGTCTCACAATTTTTTGGCACCAATACCGAAACATTTCCAAAAATTCTAAATCGCGAATATTGAAGGTCCTATTTACCTCAATAAGCGTCAACAATATAAAAGATTCCAAATACACACAAAGCAGAATTGCCCAGATTGCTTAAATACATAAGACGTTCAGACAATCGGCATGTTTTTAAAACAAGAGAAACAAAAATGCCTCGGACCAATTCTACACTACTATGTTATACGCTTTACGACGGTTAAAAATGAATTTTACTGTTTGGATAATTGCATAACAATAAAAATCACAGCCGATGCAACTTTATGGGTCAATGTTACTTTTGGGGAGTAACAGTAGAGTAATCGTACTCATAAGCATAAGCGTTTTAAAATGTGTTCGTAAAACCTACGCAAAAAATGTAATCTAGAATCTAAACCTACTCTTTTATAGATACACCAGATACCTGGATGCCCCTAAAAGTAACATGGGCCAAAATCACGGTCGATGTATCTTTTAAAGTCGTCTCGTTTTCTAGTGGGGCTGTAAAAGAGTAGGCTTCGATTTTCAATGTTTGCTTACGCTTTAGGTTTACATCACCGCTTATGCTTACGCTTAGGAATATATGTAATCCAGAGTTACGGCCACAACAGTAACATTGGCTAAAATCATGATAAATCAAACTAATCAATGCAAAGTAAACTACGAGATCAGAAAATTGCAACAGTACAAGTACTTCCACGATCAATCTGTCTAATAATTCATGAACCTACTTACATTACATGAATAAACTAGAATACACTCCTCCATTTTCAGCTTGATTTTAAAGTCCAGAACTCTGATTACAGTTATTCAGCGATTGCCCATGTTAACTATAAGTATGTCACTATGCCTAACCCCTCCAGTTTCTAGGTCCTGTGCACAGGCTCGTTGTTGCTCAATTCGTACGTCCCTATATTAAAAATAGCTCTCAATGACAATGATCACTAGTATCAATTGCATTTGTCCGCCGGCACCAAGCGAACAGGAAATATCCCATCATGGATCCAGCAACCACAGCAAGACACAACCAGACATTATACGTCATAAATATGAGCATCAAAAGATACGATAAAATTACTTGCACCGCGTATAGCAACGTATTAATAGTATGAGCAGGCGAAAATATTGCAAGCCTAAAACCAAAAATATACTTTAATAAATCATTCCGGAGGTCTGCCTCTGGATTGGACTCTGGCACAATTTCGACCACCCGCTCCGCTAGAAATTATGCCCGGAGCTTCAGACGATTTCGGTTGTGAAATTTTTCGTTATCTCATAAATGTTGTGCTGTAGTGAAGATAATAAAAAGAAAGATTAAAAACAATGTTATTATTTTGCAGAAATATTGTTAAAATTTACAAATTTCACGTTATTTTTATTACCTAATTTTGACATATCACAGACTCCGGTTCAGACTCCGGCAAAAATTGCTGACCTCCTGCTCGATTTTTTCACCCACGGTTGTACTATGACAATCAGTTTAAATGACATTTAAAACTAATGCAATATGACTGTGAGTTTGGTCACTTTTGAATTTGTTACGTTACAGCCCCCACAATATTCTTGATAACGCATTGCAAGCCGTGGTTAAAGCATCTTAAAAGCAACTTGATACAAAAGAATACATTTACCTTTTCGTGTTCGAAAATTGCACGTTCGATGTTGAACGGATTAAAGTGCGCTGGTCGATATTTTCAGCCGAAGCCGCTGTTGTGCCGTAACCAGTGTCTAGAACAGCATGGTAAACTTATGTCATAGCTTTACCTTTCTTTGAATTAGGGGTTCCAAATTCTAAAAAACTCTTGTTTATGTTGAATTCATTTAGTTAACCGATTTTATATGCGGAAAAATTAGTAAAATTTATTTAATTCTAAACTTTTAATGAAGATGGCAGACAACTTATGGTCGCAGTTTGTTGACAAACAAAGAACTACTCCTTAAGACAAGCAATTGATAAGAAGAATATAGTTTAGCAGGACGAAACCATTGTGCTTCAAAAACACAAACAACTGTTTACAACTATGGTGGTAAAGGTAGATGAGGACATCAGTCGCAGTAAGCGATTGGGATTGCAGTCTCGTTTGGCGACATGATTGTTGTCGTGACTAGCAACTTTAAAAACTAATTCTGTTTGTGATTGTGTTTTAGACCATAAACGCACCTTCCCTCGTGCTAGCGGTCGGACTGATCGAAATATTTGCTGTGCCATGGACGTTCCTTAAATTGCCACTGCGATTCTGTACAGATTCTGGCGAGGATGGACTTCGATTACTTTGATTAGGCGAGGAACGTTCACGAGCGCAATTGCTCTGAGAGCTGCGTTGACAATGCATACACTGGAGATTTAACGTTTGCACCCACAGATATTCGCGGAATACTTTGAACGCTTCGTACAAAATGGCCAAAACGAAAATCCCGACCATCGAACCAATCAGACCTGAAATCCATAAATAAAAATACCAGCAATCCTAGTTGTTGAGCAAAAATATAAGAAAAGCAAATCTGTTTAGTTATGTATCTTCATATTGAATTTTCACGATTAAGCTTCAGTTATTCCAAGCCAGCAAAGCTACCTATAGCGTTTGCCTTGGGATCAAAAAGCTACACACTTTATACGCTTCAAACAGGTTGTAAAGCGGAACTGAATTATGCCGGAATAGAAATCGGAACAGCAAATTTATACCGGAATCGGAACTACAAATTTTGTGACTATACGGATAATTTGTATTAATAAGGGTATCTATTGGCTGGCAACAATTCACAAAAACGTCGCATGAACAAATTGGTAATCATTTTTGGCTCTGTAAAACTAAACTACAATCAATTATTAACAAGTCGTAGTCGAACTACATGTATTGAGCGAAGCTCGGACTTACTTGTTAAATAATTTAAAAAGTCCTGATTTAGGCTTAACTAATTAAGCTTATGTGCAAATTAACTATTAGTTAACTATTCAATTATCGGTGAGTAGGATTATAAACAATTTGTCCAGATTTCTCACACATAAAAACCCTCTAGTACTTAATTTGATTGCTTGTAACCTTAATAATCAGTGAAATAATATAAAAAGTCGTAATTTTAGCTTAACTAATTCAGCTAATATGCAAATTAGCTATTAGCTAACTATTCAATTATCGGTTTTGGAGGTTTATATACATTTTATTCTGATTTCTCGTAGCCAGAAACCGTATGGTGCTGAAGGCTTAACGAATTATGCAAGTTAGCCGTGAGATTATTTTCGGACGGACTGACATCCACCTTTTGACCCCAGAGAACAAAATATAAAACGCTTCGCGAAATTCGCTCAATAAAACGCTTCGCTAACTCCGAGCTTCGCTCAATAAGTTAACTCATCGAAAACAATTCAATACATAAACGAAGCAGAATTTTTATACAACATAGTTCTATGTAGAAACATAAAATCGCAATAATAATATCCAACAAATTGTCTGTATACCAGTTTCGGATGTTCAACTGAATCCCACCGGAATTATGGTTCCGGCGTATAAGTCCTGCAAAAACTAAATTCATGTTCCTATTCCTGCATTCGAAAACGCAGGAACCACCATTTTCACGATTTTGTTGCAAATTGTTCAGAATCATTCAAACACGAAAAATATTGGTTTTGAACAATTATTATATATTTCTAAAAGAAAGTCTTTGCAACTAGTTCTGTTTTATCAATAAGTCTTTAGATGGCATTCTGATGCGTTTTTGCAAAACTTGATAAAATCACTTAAAATTAAACCTAGACTATGTTTTTGCTACGTAGGTTTTTAAAAAGCAGACATTAACTCGGTGATAGAAATCTGTTTAAATTATGGTTTCCTTTTCTGTTCCTGCGAAAACTCAATTCCTGTTCCTGTTCGAGCAAAACCTAGTTCCTCTTGGATCCCTGTTGTTAAGTACACCACAAAATAAAAAGTATTTTAGCTTTTACCTCCAACACTACGTATACGCCAACCATCGAACAAAATGGTTTCTGACACCCCAAAATGAAACGTCATTGCCATGTCCATGATATTGTTGGTACTGAGTTTACTGTTGTTAATAGTTGGCAAGTGACTATGATTTACTTCAACAGAACCTAAAATAAAACGACAAAAACGAAAACAAGTTTAAATCACCAAGATTTGGTGTATAAAAGATATAAAGGCTATTTAACAACAAAGCACGGATTATCTTGCAAAATGTAAAGATAGAGCGCGTTTACTGGAAACGAGTTACAGATGAATTTTCAACAAACAAATTTTGATAGCAACTTATAGTGCAAACTGATAAATTACGTAGTTCCTTGGTTTCTTATAAACTAGTTGCACTCAAAACACAAAGCAATCTTTTAAGACTAACGCAAACCATTACATACCACGATGATTGGAAAGTCTTGCAGAACGAAGAATCAATAATGTCTGTGTGAACGCTACAAATACGACAACAATGGCGACGCCTAGTACCTGAATTCACTAATACAATGCTGATATACAACACTCTGATGAACAACTTAAAATACTAAAATATATATTAAATACGTACAGGTTTTTTTCATCAATTATTCTGTGAAAACAACAGATGATGAAAACTTTTTAGCACTATTTTAAAAATGTAGCACATGAATGTAACAGCACAACAATTACAGGCATAAGATTGCTACTGCTAGGGTTAACCATACATACTTATTTATATACTTACCAAAAACTGCCTTGAACAGCTTTTAATCATCTAATATTCAGAAGTATTAACAACAGAAATTATGATACCATGACCAGCAGGTCCAAGTTCTAGACAGAAATGCGCGGTCTCGGTTTAAATTTTTCTAACAAAGGTTCAATGTATTTTCGTAAGTCTTTTGTTTTAGCGTAGTGAATAATATCCGCTCAGAATTACCGGTTAATTAATAAAATCAAGAATTGATAATACATACTTCAACAACAGTATGCAATTGGCTACATTCTGTGCAGGAAAGAATAACGGGTACGTGCTACATTGTTCCCTTACCCCCAGATTTAGGGAATGTTGAAATCGTGAAAGCAGACGAATACTGTTACGATCCTTACTGCAAACCATTGTGCATTTAAATTCGTGTTTGTTAAACTTTAGCTGCGTTCCGTATGCAGTTGACGTTTAATTAAAAAGGAAGTATTGGCAAAACACAACGCGCGGTGGTAGTTTTCCTGCCACGCGAAGTTTAGAAAGCTAAAGCAGTAACAAAATATTGTGCAGAATCAAACTTATTTTTTATTTTCCTTCATTATTTCTTTTATTTTTGGTTTGCGTCTTTTTCTTTCTGTTTATTCCCACCTAATTTCTACCAATTTTTCCAGCTAATTTCTTGAGATATTTTTTCGGCTAATTATTTTTTAACTTAGCTTTTGGAGTTTTCAGATTTTTAGTTCACGGACATCTTGTGTGTATCATTTTTTCCGTGGCGGTTTGTGTGTAAAACCACGTATTCAACTTGTGTTACCGGCTCTTATTGTTGCATTACTACAGGCATCGCATTACTCTTGTAATAAGACTGTTTTCTAATTGCTAAATTTTAGCGTAGTGATCACTAGCTTAGTTTTTATTTGTATAACAAAATACAGTCGTAATATGTGTAACCATCGAAATCTAGGTTAACTATTGAGTTCATTTAAACGTTTGAGTATTCTGTAAATAAAACTTTGCAGTGTAACAAGTGTTTGCTAGTAATAGCACTAGGACTTTCAGTTAGATTTCACTGTACTACATTCTTCAAAACAAACCAAATCCCTTGCTATATACTGCTCAAAGTACAGATCGCAAAACTTGATTCGCGGTAAACCTACAAGAATTTATGTGTTTGTGGCAAATTATTGAAATCGATTGTTCTAAAATCTAATGTTTGTGTTAGGTGTGGAACTATATAGCTAGTAAATTTTCATGTGAAATATAATACCGCATATCTGTGTATTGTTAAAGGTTTGCATAAACGCACGGCGCAGCCGAACGGTGCTAAGTAGAAATTTCTTTAATTATTTTTAGTATGTAACTAGATGTCCAGATGAGTTTGCGGACCGCGGTCTTGCTTAAAAGCTTGCTGCCTAAATGCAGCTGTAGTCAACATTTACGTTCACATTGGACACTGTGGTTTCCGCACAAAAAAGGATATGATTATATTGAGCCAGACATTCCGTTGTGGGTAATCCGTCATTATCTAGAGTATAAAATTTATGTTTAGAGTGGGTCAGTTATTGGAAAAATCACGGGCCTGTGCAATGGACGGTCACTAGGGAGGAGAACAGAAAGTACGCTGCCAACATTTGGCGCAAAAATCATACGACACAAATTTTTAGTTTGGTCGACTTAGCTTCGGTAGTAACCCATCGACATATTTCTGTTTGTCGTCGTAACATAATTATTATAGGCATAATTTTTTTGTTACAGTCGTCGGGCGCTGACTGAAAATGCAATACAGCGATTTTTGAGAGAAAGTTTTTAAGTACAAAAAATTCTCTTACATTTAATCATGTCAGGTCAGGTTATTAATATCAATAATATCACTGAATAAATTTTTATAAACGGGTTTGCGTGCTTATGTTGGTTAGAAAAACTGTTATTCTCTATAGCAGCGTAATAATGCAGCAAATCAGTGACTCCGCTTCGGGAGTTTTAAACCCAACGACACCTTCCCACCCCGTGCGGTTGTCTCGAGTACAGATTCAGCCGACTATTGAATTATTTCGTAATCGCAGCTGCGTTCACTGTAGGGTTCAGCAAAGTAGCGAGAAATTCATTTTCAACGTTCATCACACAAACCCCACAAAATTTAATGCTATTGCTGCTAGTGTAAAAGTAGGATGCATCAAGTATATAGGCCGAAAGGAAAAATTGTTTGCAGCGTTATTTGCGTTTATAGACGCGTATGAAAATGGCAATGAAGATCTGGCCACGAGAAATTAAACGCTATAAGGACGAAAAAGTTTCTGAAGATCAATTTGTGCATGAATTAATTGGACCATATCACAATGAACTCAAGATTGAATACGAGTTTAATGTAAAGTTTTAAATTAAAAATTTTTGTATATTGTCGTTACATACGTAGCTTTGCTGTAATTGTTTTAATTTCCAAGCACTATTTTAATAAATATGAATGAATAATGAAAAACAAATATCACGTTTCCGCCGTTGCTATTTTACAATCTGATTTCTGACTAGAATTTCATTTGGTGTATAAATTTTTGGTGTTATTGTTGTTATTTGTGATGCAGCCGTATGTATTTTATTGATATTTTTGTGGAAAATTTTGCGTCTTCATAATTTTATTCCACCTGATTTCAAAAGGTCATTCAAATGGTTACTATTGAGTTTTCCTACAGAAACCAGAGACGATTAACAAATTTGTGGTATCGACTGATGCAGATTGGCACCGCGGCTTCAGTACCGGCGAATTTGTGCTGAGCGAAAACAGTACCGGTTTGTTTCGAGGCAATATTGACACCCGTGTGCCTCAGGATGGTACGACGTATCGTTCTGGATTCGTGAATTTATCATCGCCTGAGAAAACAAAACCGTTCTTTGTACCCGATTATCATAAAGATTGGATGCAGTTTACTCATTTAGCCATTAAGGTATTTTAGCCGGAATAGTTTTTGATGTGAATGGTTAATTAGATAGTACGTACATGAAGTCTAGTGCTAGTTTATATACGTACGCTACGCTTTGAAGCTTTTTGTATAAAAATATTTATTTCTGTTTGATTTCAACTGAAAATTCATTTTGCCATGGTGTTTGGATTCTTTTGGTTGTTTTTTATAAATTTATAGCACAAGCTTCTGCTGATTGAGGCGTCTAGCTTCCGGTGGTTTTTGTGCAAACGAACGACAGTACAAACTAATTTGTTTTGAAACGACAGACAGAATTTGTGCACTGCATAAAAGAGTTTTGTTTCGTCCAAAAGTTCTTGGCGGGATGTATGTATTCGTTTCCCCCTCCCCCACCCTTGCGTACACCACTGACAGAACATTGCGGTTTAGCATTGGTGTCAATTGAAATATTTTATTTAGGTTCGAGGAGACGGTCGTCGCTATTCAATTATCCTCGGAGCTCCTGGGACATTTGATGTAATGTGGCACGACATATACGCGTACTATTTGCATACCCATGGTGGTCCATATTGGCAGTACGAGCTTGTACCGATGTCAAAGTTTTTTCTAACTAGTCACGGCCGGGTTCAAGATAAACAATTGTCGCTTGATACAATGAAACCGAATCGCGTCAGCTTTACAGTTGGCGATAATATTCCGGGACAGTTTTGTTTAGAAATTGCATGGATTGGTGTATATTTGGATGTGAGCCATTTTGAAGAGTTCGCCTACGAACAGTATAAAACGCCGTATGCTACTGCGTAGGCCAAGGATTAGAAAGGGACATGGTAAGGGTTCTTGTTTTAGCTAAGACTACTGTTAATCCAATGCAATCAACCTTGCCAAAATAAACGTTGTTTTGTATATGATTTTCACCGAACGCGAGTCAGCCAGTCGTGTGTGTCCCTCTGAGCGTTCAAATTTCGGCAGCCGGAGGGAAGGTTTGAAGTATGAAGGCACAAAACGGACAAGTTTAGAAATTAGTGTTAATGTCATTTAACGTAATGCGATATTGAGTGTGTTACGTCGATTAATTCAAAAGACATTTCAAATTTTTGTTGACTGTTAACGTGGCTGTAGTATGGTTTATGACGGACGGCTGTTCAATTAATTTACATTTTGACTTTAGCTTTCATTTAATATGATTTAAGGAAATATAGAGCAACATGCCTGCTTAAAATTGTGCTATACTCGCCACAATGTAGCTACTAATCGCATGGTGTACATTTTTTCGTATTTGGGAAAAGTTTTAATATGTAGCGCCTTTTATGGTTTTGCACCCATAGTTATATGGGATTCACGTTATATAACAGACTTAACCCGGAACACGTTTTGTCCCTATAACAATAGCGAGTAACATTTTTTGTCTGCACATTAATCCGCTGTCAAATTTGAAATGTTTGAGGTGTGCGCTATTTTGATATGATAGTCACCGTTTGTACTGCAATTTCATATGATACGTGCTGTATACAGTGTCATATGATATGTTTCTAGAGTTGCAACATTTAAAACTAATTACCCAGACCATGATTTCTCTGGAAGAAAAACAGGGAACCGGACCCTGAATTTTTAAGAATACAAACCCGGATCCGGATTTATTGTCCCGGCAAACCCGGCCAAAATTTTTTATAACTTAAAAACTGAACATGATCCTATTTTTTAAAGATAGGAAAGAAATTCTGTATCCATCTATATTTTTGCAGGTCAGTGTGTAAAATATTAATGGGCAGTATGTAATGCAAAGCGACTAATATCATTCACAAAAATTTATTTCAAGTAAATCATAAAAAACGTTCTATCCTTACTAGGGGTGTGCCGATACTAAAATTTTTTCCCGATGCCGATACCTATTATTTTGAATATATAACGATGCCGATACCTATTCCAAGTTTAATTCACAATGTTCAAAGAAAAGATAAGATCAGTTACAACTGCAAAGTCTCAAATCCTAACAGCTATAAAAGAGTTGTTTTGCTTCAAATGAATTTCACACAGTTGGAGTTGGTTGTGCAACTATGTAATAAATTCTTTCACGTATTTAATTTAGGTACGATACAGTTTACTGTTCAGATTGTAGGCGCGGGATTTTTAAATAATTACTACGCTAGTTTCATTCCGAGTATCTTTGAAATACCCGGAGTGATTTGTTGCGCAAACCGCCCCCGGAATTTTTTGAAGCGAAAACTCTAACCCGGAACCGGAACTTTCCTGCGAAAAGACCCGAAATACCCGGACTTGGATGCAATTGTATATGTTTCCAAGTGTCTGCATACCTGAAGTAATAGCCAAATATTGTCCTGTTGCATATTATATACCAGAATTGCTGTAATGCTAGTGTTTTTGATATTGTTTCCTTTTTAGTTTGTTGTGCTAAACAGTTAATATTTTTGATACTGCATAGTAAAACATGGTATTTCGTTCAGATTTGACACGTATAGCAACGGTTTTGTTGTGCTCTGGCTCCGTATTTTTCATATTCGGTTACACCGTGTAATATAGGTTTTATAATATAGAATGGACGGCCCATGTTACTTTAAGGGGCGTCCAGGTTTCTGGCGGTTTTATAAAAAAAGTAGGTTTAGATTCTAGATTACATGTTTGTTTCAGTTATATAAAATCGGGAATTCGTTATTCTTACGTTCAAAATTTTTTAAAAATCACACATGTCTCGCAATTTTTCATTACAGATATGCTGTAATTGTTCAATGTGAAATAGAAATTACGAAATTCATTAAAAATCTTTGCCTATGTATAGAACAGAGCTGTAGCAGTATAAGCATATTTCTCAGCCTACGCAAAAATTATGCTTGCATGCCTCTCAATTCAATGTTTAATTTGCTAATCTGAGCAAATAATTTGTAAAATTGCTGGAATTTTGGTTTCAAGGTTTGTTTTTAAGAAAATGTGATAATTTCTTCTTCAAAATTCCTAAGTTCGTTTTGTCCAGGTGGTCTTTTCCCTGAACGGTCCTTTGTCCACGCGACCTTTTGTCTGTTTTCTCTGTCCGCCGACGATTTGGATGGTGACTTTCTGTCCAGCCAGCGTTTCCGGTTACACTTGTAGCTACCAAGTTATATCATTGAATCGCAACTAGTATGACGTTTTTCGTGTTCGCCCCCGATTACTAAACCCATGCCTGCGTTTTCATGTTTTGGCTATTCGGAGCGATGTAAAAATTAGGGGTGGAACAGTATTATACGTATATTCCTAAGCCTATGCGTAAGAATGAGCATATTCCTAAGCCTAAAAGACAAAGCGAAGCAAAAAATAGTCTAAAGTTTAAGCTTACTCTATTGCAGTCCCACAGAAAAACGTTTCGCTCCTGATTTTTACATGGGCCCAATAAAGTAAGATTAAACTTCAGTACGTGCTAATTTTTTTCTTTGGCGTTAGACTTAGGTACAAGCTCATTCTTTCCCTTAAGTTTAGGAATGTGCTAATACACTGCAAAAATGGTGAGTCGTATTAACTCACTGCGAAGTAGGCTTTTCCGTGCTACAAAAACTGAGTCATATTCGACTTCGCCGGAGCCAAATTCGACTTTGTGTAGTCCGGAAAAACCTATTTCGCAGAGAGTCAATTTGACACACCATTTTTTGCAGTGTACGTACTACAGTTTCGGCCTCGTTCTATACAATAGCCTTCATTCGAGAAGCAAACTAGTTGACAGTTTTTTTAGATATTTTGAGCATATGTATTATTGAATAAAATTTTAATTCTCAAAAGCTAAAAAACGGACTTAAACTAGCACCATTTTCATCTAAAATCAACTACAGCACACACACTGCATGTTTGGTAGGCTGTTGTAGTTGTAGTTGCGGTTTCTTATGAAATTTCATTATACTCTGTCAAAAACTCAAACAAGTTAAAATTTTTATCTTAATGAACGACCGGGCCCATCGGGAGGGGCAAAAAAATATACTAGAACTTTGACGGTCGCATGCGAATGTGATACAGAAATACTTAAAGCCAGGGTTCAATGTATAGAACAGGATCGTAACAGTAGTACAAGCATATATTTGTAAGCGTAAGCACAAAGCGTAAGAATGAGATTACACCTAAGCATAAGCAAAAAATAGTCGAATTAATAATGCTCGCTTTCCGTATTGCAGTTCCGCAGAAAAACATTCCGCCGCTGATCTTTTTACTTGGGCCAAACCGGGGAACGATAATTTGTGCCCAGCTGTCTATGTGGGATGGTTTGTTGACTTTATACATGTATAGACAGTTCAGTGTATTGACGGGTCTATATTGATATATAAACAATGTATAGGCAGTGGTGTATACATTTTTCTCATTCGGAACATTCGCTTGCATAAAAAACTATTTTCAAAGGAACATTCCGATTGACCACTCAAACTGTAGGTGCAAGAAATTGAAGTGACTTGCAACTGCGTTCACAGGTGCGAATTAAATTCAATAGCATGAATTCCGGTAAATCATTTGTAGCTGCAAGAACTTCAAAGCTGCTTTGTGACCAAACTTGCACGTTTGAATAGGGATTTAAGGTGTGTTATTTGTGCTCTGGGATCCAATTGAATAAGAATAGGCAATCTTAATACCAAATTTTGGTTTTAATTCGTATTTGGGGGGTATGGCCCGGCTGGGCCCCTTTTCAATCAATCCGACAATGCCGGTACATCTGTGCTATACATGTACGAAACATATGTGCCTTTATAAAGATGTGTTTGTGTACATAGTGCATTAAGTAAGCGACACATCTTATATATATGTAAATATATATACGACTATTCAGGAATGTGTCTATGTATAACGCCCTGTGGGTAGGCCCGTAGTCAAGAGGGAGCCGGGGTGGAGGGCTTAGCCCCCCCCTTGAAACATTTTTGATTTCGCTAGAGAATTTTCAACCTTGCTCGTAAGTCAACGAAAAACACTTATATGCCCCTCCCTAGCAAGTTGAGCTGGCTACGGGCCTGCGAGTGTGTGTCTATTATGTATTCCTTGAAGCTTTTGGGCACCAAACAACGCGTGTAGCCTCGAATGAAGCCAAAATAAACTATATTCAGTTTTGTGTTGTTTTTGTGTTTAATTTCTTCAATATTCACATTATATTTTGCGTGTATTAAGTAGGTTTTCTTTTATTTAAAAGTCTGGAGTTGCTGAGCAAATAGCTGCCAAGGGGGGTGTCTGCCGTCTGCCCACCGTGTAGAAAATATGCATCTGAGTCCGTTTAGCCCTAATGACACGTCGTTTGAAGTCTGTGTAGGCCCATCCTGAAATTTTTTGGCCAGATTTTGCGTCATGGACTAGTTAGTGGAAGGAATATTTGGCGTTGCTGTTCTATAATTCAGTAGGTTTCAATATCACGCCAGGCCATTATAACGTATTTTTGTTTGGTTATAAATTTTGGCCCATGTAAAGGTCAGCGGCGGAATGTTTTTCTGCAGTACTGCAGCAGAGTAGCGTTAAGCTTTAGGCAATTTATTTTGCTTAGGTTTAGGCTCAGTTATAAGCTCGTTTTTAGGCTTAGACTTAAGCTTAGGGCCATATTCTCAAATGTGTGTAGCACCTATCATCAGTTAGCGATAGGTTTTCAAACTGACGAACACCTGCAATTACAGATTTCAAAATTGATACAGAAGTTGTGCTAATCAAACGCGAACGATGTGCTGAATTTTGAACCTCAACATGCCCATGTTACAAAGTTACTGGAACCTATCACTAACTGGTGATAGGTGCTATACACGTTGGGGAATACGGGCCATGTTGGGGCATTTCGCGTGTCTTAAGTGGTCACTACTTTAATGATTGCTAAAATTTTTAAACAAAACGTTTGTTGCGAGATTTTTGATTTGCAACACACTTCTGCTCTTATATACACTTTTTACCACATTTAATTCTGCAACGTCAGGCCCGTAGCCAACTCACAGTGCTAGGGTCACTGAAAACTGTTCAGGAGGGGTATACAAGTGGTTTTTTGATGACTTACAAGTAAGGTTGAAAATTTTCTATCGTTGGGCTGAGCTTTCTGTGGCTTCGGGCATGTGCAGCGTCGGCAAACAAAAGGCTTTTTCGAAGTCTGAGCGTTAATGTGAGAGTATTGTACAAGGGTCGGATATGTGTATATGTAATTGGTGTTGTCAAATCAAAATTTTGGCTATTTGCCATGAACAGCGGCGGATATAAGGATGACCTTGAGCATATATGTCCTCTACTGCCGATTGTTACTGCGTTTTCTGTTGTTTAGATTTTGAAATATTTATTGCGAAACATTTTTGGTAATGAAATTTTTTCGGGCCTATAGCCAAATCGGAGCATACGGGGTTCAGTCTCTGTAGAAAATTTTGCCCCCATTTGCAAGTTTTGTCAAATCTCCAATGCGCCCCTATTAAAACTTGTTGTATCTCCAGCCCAACTCCAGCCCGTTGAGCTGGCTACGGGCCTATTTTTGTTGTTTTTAGTCAAATTTTTAGTTTTGGCCAGTTTTTTATGGTGCAGTTTTAAGTAGTTTAGTGTGTGACAAAATTGGTGTAAGAAGCAACATTAGAATATTAACAATCGTAAGCCTAAAACTAAGCTAAAACTGTTGACACGGCGGTAAACTATCAAAGTTAAGTACTAAGTCTTTATATTAAGTAGGGTTGCAGAAACTCAGTCGAAAAGTTGTGAAGAACGCGTTTGATGTGAATCTTTGGACTGTGGAACCGCCGTAATTGCTAGTTAAGCTTGCTTAATATATTTTCGTATTGGGGACCATTATATGATATATCTATCTACTGTGAAGTTTTTGTACATTTTCATCCACATTTACGATGAAGGCTTAGGCGTTGAAAAACTTTTTCGTAAGCCTAAGCATGAGTGTGGGTGGAACATACAACAATGATACCATGAAATGAATTGACGACAATTCGTTGCCCAACAGCTTGTTTGTCGCCGTAGATTTCGCCACTGAAGGATTTTCATGAGCCGCTTGCCACGTCGTATTTTGTTTGCCCCAAATGATTTCAACTGCTCAATGGAGACAGTTGTGAGGAATATGGTTTTAACCAAGAGTCAATGATCACAAGAGTGTGCAACTTTGTTAATCGCCAGATTTAGTTCGTAGGCGTGCAATTTGGGTAATTTTCGCGGCCCATGTATAGAACAGGGCCGGAACAGTAGTATAAGCATATTCCTAAGCCTAAAGCCTAAGCGTACGGATGAGCCTATTCCTAAGCTTAAGCCTAAGCAAAAAAATTTGTCTAAACAAGTAAACTGACTCTATTATAGCTCCTCTGGAAAACGATCCGGCCGTGTTCTATACATGGACCATATTCGCTGTAGATTAATTTAACTTTATTGGAACTTTGAGATGAGTAAGAATAACACATGGTGTTTTTAGAACATTCTGCAACGTTGCTTGAATGACTTTGGTTGAGTCGATCAGGTTTCAAAAAATATGGAAGTTTTGTATTGGCCAGAATTCGTTTAGAATATTGATTCCGTTTCCGGGTGAGCGCGTTGCAGAACGTAAGAACCGATATTTGATATGGTGTTTTGACATCTATCTATATTATTAAAGCTGGAACCCCTTATATACGTGTTTCGGGCAACGTTCCATCTGTTGTAATGATTGTTTCAAATATAAACAAGAGACACGCAGTGTATATACGTTAAATAGTATATATCGCACCGTGTTTAACAATTGCAACAAGTATACATAGTACTAAATCACCACAAGACGCGAGAGCCCTCTCGGGCTCGAGCGTCAAGCTCCTATAGCTGAGTGGTGATGGTATACGCCTCCCACTCCAGTCACTGGAGTTCGAATCCTAGCATAAAAGTAGGTCTCAGGGGAAATAGAAAATATTCATGTGAGAAAGGGTTAAAAACTTTTGTGAGGAATATTTTAGGATTGCAAATTTGCAACCACGTTGACTTGTATTATTTAAACATTAAACAATTGTGTGTTGCTAAATTATTAGTTGGAAATTAATGCCTTTCGTGTCGTTCAGTTCTAGTTTATAAGTTGTTACAATATAATATTTGAAGAGTGATTGTGTAAGATTAATTAGCATCAAGAAAAAAATTGCGAAAAACTTACTTAAGGCAGGTTTGTGACCAAAAAGAAAAATAATTCGGCGTTGAAAATTATATTAAATTGCAGTCCTTGTTTATAATTTAGTTCCTGTTGAAAGATCGCTAAAGTTCTATTCATACATGCACGTTTTTGCTGTGAAACCTTGCAGCTGCAACTTGGACTTGCAAGTTTTGTTCAAAATCGTGTTCGAAAAACTTGCAGCTGCAAATAATTCATTATGAATCAAAGCTAGGAATTTAGTTCACTTGTGTGAATAACCATGCAAGTTCGCTGAGTTTATTGCAGCCGCTTTGTGATTGGCTGATGAAAAAATACACAGTTCTTTGTGTAATTTACAGCTGCAAGTTCTCGCAGCAAAAACTTGCACGTGTGAATAAGACTTTAATGGCCATTTAATTCCAAATATAATTGGACAAAAATATTGCAACAGCCAGCCAATGGAAATTGCAGGATACAGTCAAACTTGCCGTTCGACTTTCAGTAAACGGAAACCTTGAAAATATATCTTTAAATTTAATCATGTAAGTACTATCAAAGTTTTTTCACTATGACATCTAATAATGTATTACCCTGTTAGTAATACGGGTTGCTCGTTGCTGACCCAATAGACATACAGACATCAGACATATTACAAGCATTTATAGACACATTGTTAGACATATTAAACCTATTTACATTTTGACAATATCATGCGTACACCAGGTAACTTTTGTGTTCACTGTGCACCATCCTCATTAATATAATGTGTGTTTCGTATTATAATTGTATATACAACAAAATTCAACTTTGTTTTTGTGTTCGCGCATGTGTTTCAAAGCGGACGGCGCTCGTTTTCACGCCCTCACCACCCGCGATCTATTAAAACCTGACTGCCGTGCCGGTCTGACGGTGTGTGGACTCATATTACACGCTGGGTAATGCAATGATCACACATTTACACGCTTGTGTCTGCAAATCCACACATCTTAAAATGCACACACACATATATAATATATATATAATATATATTTATATATATAAATATATAATATATATATTTATTTATATATATTTATTTATATATTAATATATAATATATATTAATATACAATATATATAAGATATAAACGTATACATATATGTATGTATATTTATTTATGTATAATATATAATATATATACGTTTAGAATACACATGTTGCGCATGTGCTATCATTGATACACTGGTATTGGGGTCAATAACATAACGGTGTAAGGGCATTGTAGGGTCGTAAGGAGTGGTTCACATGGCCGTTTAGGTCCTTGGGAGTGTTTCACACATCGCTCTCACATGTGTGTGTCTCGTACACTTGTCTTTTAGCCGTGTGACATATGCTAAAATACCGGTAGATGTAGGTAAAATGTGTCCATAGGGGGGGTGAGCGTTAACGACAGTGAACACGGTAACGGTGCTTGTAAGACTAGCAATTACAAGTCGATTGCAGTCTTGCTGGTAATGAATTTTCAAAATGTTTGGATGAAAACAATTTGGGTTGCGGTATACTTTACTGTGCTGGACGCCGTTGCACGACGCTGCACGCCACCGCTACGCTAAACGTCGCCGTGCGATGCCAAACGCCGCCGTGCGATGCCAAACGCCGCGGTGCGATGCCAAACGCCGCCGTGCGATGCCAAACGCCGCCGTGCGATGCCAAACGCCGCCGTGCGATGCCAAACGCCGCCGTGCTGGGGGTGCGCCGCCGTGCGATGCCAAACGCCGCCGTGCGATGCCAAACGCCGCCGTGCGATGCCAAACGCCGCCGTGCGATGCCAAACGCCGCCGTGCGATGCCAAACGCCGCCGTGCGATGCCAAACGCCGCGGTGCGATGCCAAACGCCGCCGTGCGATGCCAAACGCCGCCGCACACCGCTATACGTTACGTTGCTAATAAAAATATAATCAAATCTATTTGGTGCAATGCGTAATCAAAAATATTATATACCGTGCTGAAACATTTTTAGTTTCAATGCCCATAACCAGGACACCGAAAGAGTTATTGAGCGAAGCGAAACTCTGAGCAAAGCTCGGAGTTTCGCGAAGCGTTTTATGTTTTATACTCTGGGGTCGAAAGGAGGATGTCCGTCCGACCGTCTGTCGATCTGTCCGTCTGTTCGTCGTAAAAGAATCTCAGGAACGGCTGAACCGATTTTGATAAACTTTTTTTGTTTGAAAGCCAATTATCCTAAAATTTTAAGCCGTTTATTAGCTACAGGGTTAATTTGCATAATTAATCAAGCCTAAATTAAGAGTTTCTACATTATTTCACTAATTATTACAGTTACAAGCAATCTAATTTCAGCATTAAAGGGTTTTTGGGTGCGAGGAATGTGCAGGGACTGTTTACAAACCTGCAAAACCGACAATTGAGTAGTTAGCTAATAGATAATTTGCATATTAGCATAGTTTATAAGCCTAACTTAGGACTTTTTACAATATTTCAGTAATTATTAAGTTTAAAGGCAATCTGATTTCAACACTAAAGGGTTTTTACGTGCGAGGAATCTGAAATCCGGGCGTACCCTGATATGTACATGGTATATATGCATTATATTGTGGAAGTTGCAAAATTTGCTGTTTATGTTAGTATTCATATAATTAGTAACTTAAGTATCAAGCAAAGGCAGTGTATGCCATGTTTTTAAGTACTAATTTCTACTAAAATCATTTTATAGAGTCTCAATTCATTAAATTATCAACGAAACGGTGCAAAATAATGACGTTAACATTTCTGTGCTACGTGGATATTTGTATTTCAACGGATTTTGTCTCAAAATTATCGTTTCGCGAACAACAATTATGCTGAAATTATACACTGCCGGACGGTGGTGCCATGAGCACTTTTTGTAAGCTAAAATGTTCGCAATAGCGTACATACTTAAATATTTAGTTTTCAAACGGACTACTGTAGTGTCCCGAATATGAGGGGAATAATAAGAGGGGGTGTCCCCATTTTGAGTCCCAATAAATAGGAGTCCGTATCCCTAAAAGAGTCCGTACGCGGATAGAGTCCCTAAACTCTAATTAGAGTCCATAAATGTCAATTATCTCTAATTGTAGCGCATAAATGACTCCAGGCCCAAGGAAAGTTGAGTTCGAAACTTTAAAGCATACTTAAGTATTGAAGATAGATTCGTAAGTATAACCTTGCATTATCGCTCAAGCTTTTGATTCAAGACCAATAAACGTTTAATTCAACGGATAGTTGCAACACCGGATATATGTTCGTAACGAAGGGCGGCGGACGGCGGGTTAAAAATAAATAACAATCCGTAACCGAATAACAGTGGGGGAGTACCCTCTGGAGAGGCCAAATAAATATCGCCACCCCCTCTTATTCGGGTCACTACAGTAAGTGGTGCAGTAGTAGAGCACTGGCCTCGGTATCCTAAGGCCGCTTAGTTCGATCCCTGTACTGTAGACCTTCTAGCTACTTAGTTAACGGATTATACCATACTATTAACGATGTGCTTTGCGTCGAAAGTCGAAACGTTATTAACGTATGATTTAGCAGTACCTGATTTGTATAATTTTAGAAAATAAAATAGAATTTGAGTTGATAATAAACAATCGGTATGCATCAATTTAGGAAAATTCAAACGAAGGTTCAGTCATATCTGCGTTGAGTATGACTAAATACATATCTGTAATGTAAAGATTGAAAATTTAGACAGCAAGAATGTTTTACTAAAACTGGCAAATATCGTAGGTTTTACGTGGTTGGCGGCCAATGTTACTTTTAGGGGCGTAACAGTAGTTTAAGCGTATTCCTAAGTCTAAACCGAAGCGTTGCGCAAATGTGTTCCTAAGCCTAAGCCTAAGCGAAAAAATATAATCTAGAATCTGAACCTACTCTTTTATAGACTCGCCAGAAACCTGGAAGCTTATAAAAGTAACATGGGCGTGGCTGGCTATAAACTGTAATCAGTCGATTAATTGTTAGCAGATGCCAATGGTCGAAATTCGGGACCATGCCAGTGCTTTACTTTGACAGGGTTTATTAATCTCAGGCAATAATTTTTTGGCCTTTAGGACTCCGAAGGCAATGTTGTGAAGCTTGCTAACGCGTGTAGTTTTTTCTTGTTTCTTGTCAGAAATTTCGAACTAAGAGGTGCATTTGTATATGAAAAAATTTTTTTTTGAGTAAAGCTCTATTCACACGTGCAAGTTTTTGCAGCGGCAACATCTTACAGCTGCAAATTACATGCAGAACTTGCATTTATTTCATCTGCCAATGAGAAATCGGCTGCAATAAATTCAGTGAACGTACATGATTATTCACGCACATGTGAACTAAATTCCTAGCTATGATTTTTGAATGAATCATGTCCAGTTGCAAGTTTTTCGAACGGTACTTTGGACACAAGTTGCAAATGCAAGTTGCAGCTGCAAGGTCTCGCAGCGAAAACTTGCACGTGTGAATAGGGCTTAAAAGTGGTAAAGGTGCGCTTTAGAATAGAATTTCTATATATATTCCGCAACTATGATTTTTGTCGTTTTTTATAACTGCATATATATAAATTTTGCCAATACTGGTTAACCCTATAATTTTGTAATCCTAAAACGCGCCATGGCTGGCTCAGCCTAAAATGGAACAAGAGTGAAAATGACTGTTGTTGTACAATGAATACTGTCAGGAGGCCACAGACAGGGGGAGTATACAAGATGATGGATAGAGGGAATATATCCGCTGTTGAACTGATTACGAGTGGCGGAACAAAGCATTTTTGGCAACATTTGGAATAACGTTTTGGATTCGTGAGGTCAAAAATGTTTTTGTTTGAGATTATATCCATCAGAACAGAAATCCTATCTACGCCCGTGGGTTATAGTCGAATTCTGTCTCAGTGTCCGTATATAAACTGTTGTAGTACCATAATGTGAGTGTCTGCGTTGAATATTGAATTATCTTCTATGTATATCTTTATCTAAATGTGTGTGTGTTAGATTTGTTAGTTGTCGTTTTTAGTTGCTTGTTTCACGACTGCTTGTCCAAAAATGGTGTCCCAGGCCACGTTAAGCTTTCAGCTCCAGCAGGGCTTGTGTAATATTTGGGCAAGGTTGTGGAATTCTTTTTTAAATTCGTTCAAATTAACCGATGGAATGAAGGGTTTTTTGCACAAAACTCTGATCTGGACCCGGGAATATGCAAGGGTTATACACACCCCTCCGAAATTCTTCAAGGTATATTAGTATAGGCAGCTTTTGCAAGCGTTCTAATGCTTTTGGTGTGGAGTCGTTTTGAAGTTAGATCCTGAATACATCCTTGCGTCCAGGGAGCTATTCAGAGTGCCGCAGTTACCTTTATTTCCGGGGGTAACGGTGAACAAGGATAACGTCTCGGTTTGAGTAGTACCTTGTGTTTCGTTTATCTGTTAAGCTATTCTACTGGATTTTAGATGAGAAAGAGCATTCAGCTAACAGATCCTGAATACGCCCCTGCGTCCAGGAAGATATTCAGAGGGTCACAGTTACCTTTATTGCCGGGGGTAACGGTGAACAAGTATGACGTCCCGTTTGGAGTTGTACCTCGTGTTCGGTTTGTTTGTTCGTGTATTCTGCTGGATTTTGAATGAGAAAGAGCATTCAGCTAACGTATACTAACGTATAACAGGAACAACTTTTCGCAATTGATTTTTCACAAATTTCAACTAAACTTGGATTAGTTCATTAATAATGTGGAGTTGGGATTCAGGATATGTCATGTGTTCTGTATTATATGGGGGTAGGTATCGTTCTATCCACAAGTACTGATTCATCGTCAGGGTTGGATCCAGGGGAAGTTCACTGAAAACCCCCGTGAGCCCGCTTTCGTATTGAGGAAAAAATTTTAGTCAAATAGAAAATCGAAAAATGTTTCGAGTCTCGGCAGCGTCAGTTAATATGGATCAAGCTATGGTTTTGGTTTAATGGATACCAACCCCGTTTGAACCCCCGCCCCACGACCTCCCGTTAATTTTGTTCTGGTTCCGTCCGTGACCCTATCGAAGTTTATAACCTTATAACTTAGTCGTTAAAAAGGTTACCGTTTGAAAATGATTAATGCTTATATCTACGTCGAGCCAAAATTGGTTAATTCTGCTAAAAATTAACGATCCAATCGAAGTTTGAGGTTGCGTGTACGTGGTGTAAAAAATTTAATTTCAAGTTTGCAACAAAGAGCATTCGTATATACAAGGCAGAGGCGTCCCCATGGGTGGGGTGCTCCCGTCGACAAATTCGCCTGGTGCCGCACTGAGGGACAGGGGGATATATAGCCACTATGAAATTCCTGGGCGATGAGACAAAGTATCGGCTCTTGCCAACGTTTCACATTAATGTTAAGGTTTAGGCTTAATTGGAGTCTGAAACATACGTATGCGTTTTGCGAAGCCTAACCGTATATAAAGGTGGGAAATGAGTGCAGGACTCGCTAGGTTACCTGGCTCGCTAATACCATTTGATATCGTTTTTTCGCTAAAATGTAAATTTTCGCGTCAATGTTTCAATTTATACGACCTTAGCCTCCCAAGGGTCCGTATTTTCAAACGTAGGTAGCACCTCTATCACCAGTTGGTGATAGGTCCTGTAACTTTGGAACCAGCACATGGTGAGGTTGAAAATTTAGCACATCGTTCACGTTATGGAAATAAAAATGTTTTTTTTTTAAATTTTTGACATTAAACTTTATTAAAATTCTACCAAAATTTGAATTTTTGAACGGTAAAGTTTACAATTCCACCAAAACATGAAATTTTTGAACGGTAATGTTTACAATTGCACCAAAATTTGAAATTTTTGAACATTAAAGTTTAAAACTTTACCAAAATTTGGAATTTTTGAACATTAAAATTTAAAATTAAATTTGAAAGTTTTGAACATTAAAGTTTAAAACTTTACCAAAATTTGGAATTTTTGAAAATTAAAGTTTAAAATTTTACCAAAATTTGAAATTTTTGAAAATTAAAGTTTAAAATTCTAACGCATTGTTTTGCAGTTTAATCTAATGAAAAATGGACTGGTTTTTGAACACAAACTCTACTTTAAAATAATTTCAATTTTATATTATATTTGAAGTGGTGTATTTTATTTCAGTCGTCTTCAGCCGTTTCTATAATTTTGCACAGCCGAACGGACCAGCCAGGGTTTTTGAGAAGTATACCCACCGTGATAAAATTGGTTAATTTTGAAAAGAAAATATTCTTTAAAACGTAAATGAGCCGAGTTTTGATAACAGAATTGGGACTCGAAAAATTTGTATTTGCCAAAATTGTCGTTTTTAAAGCTTTAGCAATTTATACGTAGTTCTTTGAGCCAATGTATAGAACAGAGACGTAACAGTAGTATAAACATATTCCATAGCCTAATCGTAAGCGTAAGAATGAGCTTAGACTTAAGCGCTAAGCCTATGCCTAAGCTTACGCAAAAATACAGTCTAAAGCTGAAGCTTACGCTCGCTATCGGAGTAGTGGGAAGCCACGAATACCCTTTGAATTACGTCCAGCGCATATGAAATAACGGTGGAAGATGCGGGCCCGTAGCCAAGGGGGGCAGGGGGTTCACCCCCCCTGGAAAAATTTTGGCCCCCCTAGAAAATTGTAAACCTTGCTTGTAAGTCATTGAAAACCTTTGTATGCCCCTCCTGAAAAATTTTTTAGCCACCCATAGCACGGTGAGCTGGCTACGGGCCTGAGCAGATGTACATGCTGAGTTATAAATAGGCCTGCCCATAGTGAGACTGGGAGACTAAGAACTAAAATGTTAAAAGATCAGTCGCACTATTCGAATAGTTTTGATTGGGGAGTTGGATAATTTTGTTGGTCCATGTTACTTTAAGGGGCGTCCAGGTTTCCTGGTGGGTCCATAAAACAGTAAGTTTAAATTCTAGATTACATTTTTGCTTAGGCTTAGGCTTAGGAACGCATTTTTGCAACGCTTAGGCTTAGGCTTAGGCTTAGGAATACGCTTAATCTACTGTTTACACCTCTAAAAGTAACATTGGTCATTTTGTTTATGTTATCCTTTCAATCAATTTTTTGGAAGCTGTGACAGAAAAGCTGGCAATAGCCAGTGATTGTAAACGCATATTGGCTGGGTTTCCGAAACCCTACTTAAGTACGACTTAGTACTTAAGTACATTCTAAGTAATTACTTAACCATTTTGTGGTTTTAAAAAGCGTACTTAAGTTAAAGTGACTACTTAAGTCGGCGACTAAATTTGATATATTACAAATAAACCATTCACGCATACTAACCTTAGTTTATTCAAAACTGTACATCCATAGTGTCTCCCTCCATGAAGTAAAGTAAAACGATTATATACTTTTTTCTTGTAGCAGCGGCTGACATTTGGCGTTTATTTGGTTTTGGTCGCGAAAGTTTGTGAATTTACTTAAGTCGGCGATTTAAGTAATTACTTAAGTATACCTTAACTAACAACTTAAGTACAATTTTAGAAACCCAGTCAATGTTTCTGAATACTTGGTTTTAAACAGTGATATCGATTAAACCCATCCCAACGCCGGAATCAGGGTGGCACCGAAGACACGATTTCACACATTCAGAATCCAAATCTTGACTACGAAAAATTGTTCATTGGATAACGAGGGAGGGACTCTAAAATCTAAAAGTATGCATTGTATGGGGGGATCAGTCTAGAGAAGAAACATCGGCGTTGGCACATCCCCCCATACAATTGCATACTTTTAGAATCGGCGTGGGCAGATCCTTTCAGGGAATGATGTGACGGACGAAAATCGGCCTGTTACACCAGAATGCTTTTTGCACGTACTCTGTTTGGCTTAAAAAAATTCAAGGGTTCAAAAACTGTTTGGTTAAAAATAATTGTTTACAGGAATTCAGGTTGGGTATTTTTTTAAATGAACTATTAGCTATGTAATTTTCACAATTCAGGTTGGGTATTTTTTAAATGAACTATTAGCTATGTAATTTTCACGTCACATCAGACTTTTGTCAGTTGTTTTTTTGGTCCTGCTAACCCTGCTTTCTAAGGTATACCACAGTCAGTGTCGGAGCAGGCAGGGGTGGGGGTTCCCCCCAAATTGCAGGGTGGGGACCCCCCAAACTCACGAACGAAACGAGCGCGAAGCCAGACACATTTTAACACGTAAGCGGTTTTTTGTTTCAACCAGTTAGGGTGGGGGCCCTTTAGAGGTGGGCACCCCGAAATGGGGGGTATGAGGGGGTGGCTGCTCCGGCTCTGACCACAGTAAAACTGCTCGTTGACTTATGCTTTTATTTAACTGTCCTTAAGCATACTGTAGTGACCTGAATAAGAGGGGGTCCTCATTTTGAGTCTCAATCAGGGAATGTCTGTATCCGTTATTAATGTCATTTAGTGAATAGTGTCCATAAGTTCTAAATACAATTCATGTCAGGTACCAACGCAGAAGAATGACCTTGACTGCTCGTATATATAACAAACACTTAGACAACCAGCGTAAACTTTATTAAATCCAGAAAAAAAAGATTAAAGGACTTAAGAATCAACAAAAAAGGCTACGGAGCAAGTCAGTGGTGCCCAAAAGAAAGAATATAAAAAAAGAAAAGCGGTGGGTCCAGCTGAAGCAAAATAAATATCACTCTTCTGCCGCTCTTGTTCGGGTCACTACAGTATTTAGAAGATGTACGTAACGGTTTATTTGTTGTATGTTTTTCATATTTGCCACGCTTAGCAGTGTGCTTTTAATTTCCGACTAATACTTAGGCTCAACTCTCTGAAGCTGGCACACTAGCGGATCCAGAGTAGGGGCAGCATACGCACTCCCTTTTGTTTGAAAATTTTTGATGATGAAATTGTTAGGTCCTTTTCTGCCTTGAAATTTTTGCCTCCCACAAAATTGCTGGGTGCGACCGGATACCCAAACCGAATACGGATATCAGTTTTTTCCGTGATAATAACCCGGAACCAGATATCTGATCGCATTTTGGAAGATTGGCATATAAAACTATACAGCATTATGCCGTAAAAATTACGTTTGTTAACTTTTGTCAGATCAGAAATTTTTGGGATCCGCCGCTGACTATGTCATATGTATAATTTTTCAAAATCATTTTTTTCAGATCCGTAGCCGGTGGTTGAACGAACAAACCAAATGACGTTCTCTATGGGGAAATAACCCATCGTTTTCGGATCGAAAATTTGACCAGAATTCAACCAATTCTATTGGAAATACTTTCTTTGCCGTTTTAAGATCTTTTCTCGCGCAATGTATTTGAAATTCATGACTGTACAGCTGTTTGTTTTAAGTTCAGCTATTTTTTAATAATTTTTGCTTTTGTCATTCACTTAAATTTAAAAAACACTTGCTACCACCGACCGTTGGTTTACGCGGCCAACTGCGTTCAATGGCGGATCCATCTGGGGGCCACCCCGGCCGTGGCCCCCTTCCAACAGCATCTCGACAAAAATTATATAGCAATTTTGTGACAATAGTTCGTGGTTTGTGTGTATGGGTCAAAAGTAAGTTTATTACCTGTGAACTTTTGCCCCCCCCCCATTTTGAGATGCTGGATCCGCCACTGACTGCGTTTGCTATGATGCAAAATAAATAAAAATTCATTTAAGCATGGCATGTAAGGAACAACAGTTCTCATAGGTTGCCGTCCATAAAGACAACGATGCTTAGACCCTGTGGAAAAATTAGCCTACAAACGTTTTAGCACAGATTGTAAGTTGCACCAAATCATCTTATGCTCCTTTTTGAAATTGTTTTAACCCCCTTAGCGTTATGAGCTGGCTAGGTTTTAGATTCTAGTTAGGTGCTAATTTACATAGTGAAATGACTAAAATAAACACTTTGCACGGTATCGTGTAGTCATGTTGCGTGCATAACTGCACGCAATGAAACGCAGTATATATACATATATAATATATTATATATACATATATAATATATAATATATAATATATAATATATTATATATAATATATTATATATATTATATATTATATTTTATATATATTATATATTATATATATTATATATAATATATATTATATATAAAATATATAATATTTGAGCAACAATAAATAATGAGAGCTGTCAAACGGTTCAATATGCCGTTTGGTTCCTTGAAAACTTTGAAAAATGATATTTTAATTTTAAATCAGCAACAGATAATAGTGACCAATCTGGCATGGATTTGAGGATTTTCGCAAACTACTGAGTGGACTTGGCTCTTGTACACTTATCACCGCAGGTTTAGGCTTAGGTAACAGCTTAGGCAAGTGTTAGGCTTGGACTTGATAAGCCTCTTCCGGAGTCAGCTCTTGTACGTTTCCCACCACAGGCTTAAGTTTAAGAAAAGGCTTGTAAAGCTCAAGCTTGAGACTTGCGTCAGCGGTTACTAAGTCTGAGTCTGAGTCGTTAGAGTACACTGTAAATTGCAGTGAATTGATTTTAATTCAGAATGAGTTGAATTGTTGAGTCTGAATTTGGTGTTTCGCAACTCAGAATTCAGAGCTGATTGCATGTGTTCTGAGTTTAATTAATCAACTCATCCGGCATCAAATCAGCTCAGACTGAGTTAATGTTTACTGTTATTAACTAAAGAAATAACACGAAATGACTAATTCGTTCTCTGAGCATCAACTCACTAGAAGTGATGGTGTGTTTGGATAATTAGATTTGCAATTGAATCGGTCAGGTTTAAGCAATTATTTGCAGGCATTGTTTTATTTTAGCGAAAACCGTTCGATGGTCTGAGTGTTTTTGACGGAATATTGTTTTTTTGTGTGAACCTCACAAGCGCAGAGGTTTTTGTGACATTTTAGAATAATAAATTGGCTGTTAGCATTATTGTTTGACACTTCATTCAGGAACATACGGCGTTGTGCCAGATGTTAAGGGCGGGCCGTGTATAATATATGGTTTTTTCATTCCTGCAGTTGTATGTGATATGCATGCATCGGTGGATCCAGAAATTTCTGACCGGGGAAAAGCGGCCTGATGAAAGTTATGAAACACAATTTTTCGGTCTGTTTTATATGTGTGCCAATTTTCTGGGAGGGAACAATGTATTGTAGACACATTACCATTTTATCACAAAAAAATTTTCTGACCTGGGGCGTACGCTGTCCTTTGGATCCACTAGTGTATGCATGCTTGTAATTGTTGTTAACCTGTTTGGAGGCTGTAGAACTGTTTGAAATTTACAGTAATATTTTAGGTGGTTGGAAGAAAAAATATTTTTGGATGGTTTAAACCTCAGTCTGGGCTTCCGACAATGAATTTTATATATTGTTCTAACAAAAATGCTATGTGTGTAAAAAATATGTATATATATTATATATGTATATATATTTATATGTATATATATCAGGGTTCAAACGGAATTCCTGTTCCGGCCGGAATTGCTGCAAAAATTCAATATGCAGGAACAGGAATTTTTACGGTTTTGTGGCAGATTATGCCTAATCAATTAAACATTGGAAACGTTGTCTTTTTTAAAAATTGTTATATCGACATGACCGCTTTCCAATTACTTCAATTTTGTTAATAAACTTTTTCTGTTATATTTTCGCAAAACTTGATGATGAAATAGCTGAAAATTCCGTTTAAGGTAATATTCTAACTTTTTTTTCTAAAAAGTCCAACAGTAATTCGATAATGAAAATTATTTCAAATTCCGGTTCCAATTCCTGCAAAGAAATTCAATTCGTGTTACTGTTCCTGTTCCTGCAAAATGAAGTTCGTGTTGGAACCCTGATATATTATAAAAAAATCGAAAGCCAAGTTTCAAATGGATCATATGTGGTGTTGCGTTTATTTGTTTTTGATCGCACGTCATTTGCTACCCGGACTCGAAAAGCTTCTAAGATTAGCACAAGTTTGGGGCAGCAAGTTTGGGGCAGCAAGTTTTTTTGCTATCAACCTGTAGGGTTCAGCAGAGCGGTTTCATCAAAATTCAAAATTAAATGATAATCCAGATACGAGTCTACGATCGGATGATTACTTTGTATTGATTGTGTTTAAGCTGCGTTCAAGTTGAATGGTTCATTATTTAAATTGAACTCGCGTTTAATTTTAACTATAATGAGTTCGCGTGTATATATTGAAGTTGTTGACGACGTTCCCGTGAAACAAACGAGGGTTTGTTTTGTGTATAGTATACTAACACTTTTGCCCCTAGCATACATCCAGCGAACTGCATGATATTGCATGTGCACATAACGGACAAGCATGTCTCGCATGTTTACAGATGGATGGATCCTCATGTGATAGTTTTAAATTATAGGTTAAGACAGAGATGCATCGGGTCTTGTCGGTTGTCGCCGCGGTTGGAGTTTGCACAAAACGGGATGGATTTGGAATGTTTTTGCATATTTGAGCTTTGAGCTTGTCATGATCTCTGCTCGTCATTTCACAGCCAAGTTTATATTTTTGAAACATTCGATGATTTTTAAGTTCCTAAGATCTCTACGTGAGACCCAAAATTTTTTTTGTCAATAAGTAAGACAAGTTACATGCCAGTCGACACAGCTAGCAGAACGGAGTTGTATGGTTTTTAATTTTTAGCAATTGGACGTCTGGCTCACGAGTTATGGTCAAATGACTGATTTGGCGCGTTGCCAACGATTTGGGACGGACGCCAAATCAGCTATTTGACTATAACTTGTTAGCAGGATGTCTGTTTTCGTAAAATTTAACACCATTCCACTCCGCTGTGTTAGCTGCGTCGACTGGTAAGGAAACTTGTGTTATTTTTTGACAAAAAATATTTTGGATCCGAAACGGGGAATGGGCCTTTAAATAAAATCGAATTTTTCAGAAATATAAATTTTGGTGTGGCAAAATCAAGGCAAACGCTGAAATACGCAAAAAACTTTCAAAAGACAACCGTTTTGGACAAACGCCGGCTGGTGATATAACCGAAAAGACCCGTTGGAAGTGGAACGTCTGGCTCCAAGACCCGTTGGAAGTGGAACGTCACACTTTATATCGTTCGTCCGGCCCATGTATAGACGAGGGCCGGCACAGTAGTATAAGCATATTCCTAAGCCTAAACCTAAGCCTAAGCGTATAGAGGAGCATATTCCTAAGCCTAAACCTAAGCCTAAACCTAAGCCTAAGCCTAAGCTTAAGCCTAAGCCTAAGCCTAAGCGTATAGAGGAGCATATTCCTAAGCTATAGCCTAAGCCTAAGCAAAAAAATTAGTCTAAAACTTAAACAGACTCTATTATATCCCCTCCAGAAAACGATCCGGCCCTGTTGTATACATGTGCCGTTCATGCAACTGTGTTTAATAAACGTTGCGAGACGATTAAATAATTGCGTAAAAATATGAAAATCAGCATGAAACAAATCGATAAAATAGGGTTAATTTTTGTTATGTAACTGCTATTTTCGTAGGGCAAGTGAGTCAAGCGATTCATGATTGGTCGACTAAAACTACTCGAGGGGCAGGCCGAGGTTGAACGACTGCAGACTACCTCCCGGTTTAGGTTTCGGGTTAAACCTTAGGCATAGATAAGTGAGTTTTATTAAACTTAAACCTAAACCTAAGCGTTAGGACAATGTGCAAGAGATTAACTTTACCAAGGTTTAGTAAAGGCTGACAACCCCGGATGGACAATTTCTGGCAATCGGATTCAGGGTTGAATCAATATATATGGTTAACGAAAAATTATGGATGCTGAACTCCGGTATTTAGTAAGATGTAGTTTTTGGCACATAACCAGTATATATGCCTGATATATAAATTTGAAGTCTTTTTTGGAATAGAATAATAGCCATATACGGGTTATAGGGTGCAGCAAGTGTTTAAGTATGCTTTAGCGTCGACCCTAATTTGGGTCAATATATAGGCATTGGTTGTTACATTGAAATACAGCTGTTGTTGCCTGTCATGTTGGTAGGTGTAATTTGCAAAAAATAACTACACGGTTACATATAAAAAAAGGCGCTGGAGGTTTTTAGCTTAAAGACAATATTCGTACCGGTAAAAATGTAACCCAGGAAAACATTACAGGTTCCTGTAGTGCAATAAAAGCAACCTATTGTAAGGTATAAACTAAGATTGATGGTGTGAAATTAAAATCGCAACAGGTTTAAAAAAACAGCGGTTTTTATGAGCGGTTGGTTCCGCGAGCGAAGCGAACGAGAAGCAATAGACGGGTGTTTCAGTATTAATGTCGGTTGCAGCAGTCGCAAAATTTCCTTAGATCATGGATTGGGGGCTGTGTGCGTTTGGGTGGCGCGATAGCAGGCCCACTGGGACATCCTGGGCATGTCGTGGTGCCACCTGAGGAGGGACGATAATTTGGGCACATCATTTCTAAGTCTTTAGCACTACGAATGACCGGTGCTGTTTTGTTTCGTAATGCGATTTTTGGTCACATATGAGCAACAAATGTGTTGAAGACATGAGTCGTACATTGAACCTTATACATAGGCTCGTATTTTCAAATGTGTATAGCACCTATCACGAGCTGGTAATACGTGTAACTTTCGAACCAGTGAGGCTCAAAATTCAGCGCATTTTTCGCATATGATTTGCTATACTTCTGTACCAATTTTGAATTCAACAACTACAATAGTTTGTGTACATTTTCTACCACATTTAAGGATAAGTTACGTTAAGACTTAGATATAAAAGCTCAGACTTGAAAAAGGCCTTTTCCGAAACCTAAGCCTAACAATGATCCAAAGCGTACAAGAGCCGACGTTGTAGTATAACCTGCATAAACAAACGTTATTAACGAGTCCAAAATGTTTTTAGGTCTTATTAAAATTCTACATAAATATGTGAAAAATAAAATGATAAAATATATGTTTTAGGGAATTTTGGCCATAAAAATATATTATCTATGATTTTAGCGGTGTATATTTGCCTAAACCAGCAACAAATACTATTGGAACTACTCTTGAAAACTGGTAACCTTATTTTTTTGGTTATTTTTTTGCATTATAAAACCGACGTCATTAGGTATTGTCTTGGTTTGTCAGTTTGGACATTTTTACGTACTAATCAGAGTGTTTTGACATAACAAGTGTGACACAATTAACAGATCGGGCTTTGTTGTACCTTTTATGCTGTAGCAACGGTGAACCATTAGGTTTACATAATGAAAATTTGAGTTCAAAACAATATTTCGTATTGTTGTTCTCTAAATTTGATTAAAAAAACACAGCACGTTTTTAAGACTAAAGGGCCACTGTAAAGAACACAGGCGGAATAGTATTGAAAGCATATTCCTAAACCTAAGCCTAAGCCTAAACCTAAACCTAAACCTAAACCTAAACTTAAGCCAAGCAAAAAAATTTAGTCTAAAACTTAAGCGTGCTCTATTCTAATGACACAGAAAAACTTTCCGCCCTTGATCTCTACATGGGCCGACTAAAGCCAATCTATACGCTGTTTAGGCTTCAGCCGGATATGCGGCTTTGGCTGCGGCAAAAAATCGATATCCGGTTCCGGTTTGGCATGTGAAAAATGTCCCCCTCCCCCAAAATGGCCCCCGGGCACATTTTCGTTGGTGCCAGATTTTTATAGTACTGCGGTATGAAAAACTGATTTTAGTGTAAACCAGACTAACGGGGGGTGCGTTTTTTCATACATCAGCGCTACAAAAAGGTGACCACATAAAAATGTATCCGGAGATTAGTTTTTCGTGCGACACTGACACTCCGAGCCCGCAATTCTACATTGCCGGATATTTATTGCTAAAAAGTATAAACAAATCTGTATATATTATACTATTATTTATGACCAAAATCTCACTATTTCGTTGTGAACTTTGTTCGAAATGACAAAAAACACTTAAAGACACCCACACAATGCTAACACCTTTACAACATATAACAGGTAGTAGGTACTTCATTAGCGCAATTAAGTTTAACCTTTTGTCAAAATATGTACTTAAATTTCCGGATCTGGTGTGGTATTTTTTGGTATCCGGTTGAACCCTGGCCCCGTTGGATAAGGATGGTATAGAATTGAAGACGTCTCTTGAATTTTAGCACATATAGCAGCGACTACGCTAGACGACCAAACCGACACTCCTTATAACAAACTCCTTCGCATCCTGGCGAAAAATGTATTAAAATCATCAAAAGAATCTTCAGTTAAGAATTCTGCGATGGATAATAATTGGTTCGTCTGCGATTGTACCCTGGTTTGTGGGATTTTATTAAATGGTTAAATGGCCTGTTTTCAGGTTTTCATTTTCAAAGCGGTCTCGTAGTCAGAATGGGTGCGCTGGGGATTAGCCCTCTTGAAGCATTTTTGCTCGCTCATGCCCCCTAGAAACTTTTTTCCATGCTTCATGCCCCCTAGAAAATTTTTCCATGCTTCATGCCCCCTAGACAATTTTTCCATGCTTATAAGCAGTGGCGGATCCAGGATCTCAAAATGGGGGGGGCCAAAATTTCACAGGTAATAAACATATTTTTGACCCATACTGTAGTGACCCAAATAAAAGGGGGGCCCCCATTTTGAGTCCCAATATAATTTTTGTCGAGATGCTGTTGGGGGGGGCCCACGGCCGGGGTGGCCCCCCCGTGGATCCGCCATTGCTTATAAGTCATCGAAAAGCCGTGTATGTCCCTCATGATAATTTTTTTAGCTTCATCCAGCAAGGTTAGCAGCCGGGTTTTTACGGCAGTGTGTCAAAGTAATAGTTGAATTAACGTTGATATCACGAGACACAAGGTGTCATTTCAAACTTTAACCCTGAACAATTTTTGTCGCCCGTAATTTTTACTTTTATTCACTACCGTCTCCAGCAGTGGACCAAGAAAATTTGACAAACCCCCTTTACACAATCAATCTGCCCCGAAGAAATTCAGCTTATTTCTGAGCGAAAATGTTCCGGCAATAATCCGCGTGCGTTTCGCTTAGTTTTGCCGTCCACGTTCGTGTATATCCAGCGAGGTCAAAGGTGGTCTTGGATCCTTTAAAATACCAGCAACATCCGGTGTGTTTTGACTGCGCAAATCATCTGATATCTGTCTATTTTGCTCTGAATATATTGTAAAAATTGTTGCTTTTGCGTTTAGAAACCTCTTAAAGCCGCGTAAACCTGTGTACTTTTTGATTGCTGAAGTTTTTTTCCTGAAAATATTCTGAATTGCATTCTTGCGCAACTGTTTCTGTAGTAAGCGATGTATTTTTTGGTGTGACTTGTTTGCGTTTTTTTTGTTATTGTTGGTTGTTTTTGTATTTCTCGTATTGTTAAAGTTGTCTAGTTTGTTATTATTGTTGTTGTTGTTATCATGAAACGACCGGATACTAATTTTACCGGATACCGGAACCGGATGATCGTTCTGCCTTAAAATTATAATTGTAGGGACCTAAAATGACCGGCATTTTTTACAAGTTCGTTGTGTGATTTAGGGGAATGCGCAAAGAAACCGTATGACAAGACACAGCCAAGAGCTTAAACATAGGCAAAATAGTATGGGAAACCTAGTGAGTGAAGCGAGCGAAAAGCCAGACGCAATATTCGAGTTAAATCTTAACGCAAACATTTGAGTGGCTCTGATGGGCGCTAATACTGAGGCCAGTAGGGTCTTGTTCTGTATGCCTGGCGATGGATTATACCAGCTTTGAATCTGGTTAGTCTAAGGTTCAAATGTGTTCATGAAGCAACTTAGAACATCTGGTATTGGGATTTTGTACTAAAATTGCGTTTGGCCGTTTTGCGTGCTTTGCTCGCAGGGTTTCCGTTATGTCTCTATTTTAAGCCATTATTTTGGCGTCTAACGAACATTTTCAAGTATGCTGTTATATCTATATTATTAAAGCTGGAACGCCCCACATACGTATTTTGGGCAGCGTTCTAGCTGTAATAATGATTGTTTCATATATAAACAAGAAGCAGCATACTTAAATATGAAAATTAGAACACATTCTTAAAAAGTTTTGTGTGGAATATTTAGGGTTGCACATTTGCAACTACGTTGACTAGTTTAAAATTATGCTTGATTTCTTGTTCGTTTATTTTTGTATTATATATATAGCGTAGGCGTGCCCTCCGTCAGAAATTTCCTGGATAGGCCACGGGTCATTGATGTTGGCGGCGCTATAGTTTTTTGGCCAATGTTACTTTAAGGGGCGTAACAGCAGATTAAGCATATTCCTACGCCTCAGCCTAAGCCTAAGCTTTGCAAAAATGAATTTCTAAGCCTAAGCGTTGCAAAAATGAATTCCTAAGCCTAAGTCTAAGCAAAAAATGTAATCTAGAATCTAAACCTACTCTTTTATAGACCCACCAGAAACCTATACGCCCCTTAAAGTAACATGGGCCTTTTTCTTGATTTTGTTGCAGTTTTTGTCGTTTTTGCAGTATTTTTACTGTTATTTTTGTGGCAAAATGTGGTTTTTTGACCAGGAACTGCTTATCGTGATTTTAGCATCCTTTGAAGTATTTAAGTAGTCGGCTTAATTCACCCCCGTTTGTTATAATTTTAATAATTTTTTCGAATTTGGTCGTCTTGTGGCATTTTAGCCAACATATTATATGCATATATATTTATATATATGGTATGCATCAATATATATTGGATCTATATATAGTGACTATACATATATTTTTTCTGAGGAAATTTCGGCCCTCTTCTATTAAAGGAAGGAACTATTAATGTGTGTGTGGGGGGCTGTTTTTTTTGCTGTCGTCTTGTGTATATTCAAGCACAGATTTGACAAAAATGTATTATTTTTGAAATTTTTGCAATATTTGTGGATATTGCGTGCATTTGCAAGCAAAAAAATTGCACCACGGCGCTTTGAAACGCAAAGAGTAAGCTGGGACTATTGAATGCTGTAGCGTTGCTGTCTCTCTCTCTGTTGTTTTTTGGGGTAATATTTTGGTCGAAAGGGGACTATAGAAAACTAGGTTTGGGGGGTTCAAAAGACACACACACACAGGCACGTTTAATATAGGACGGGTTCATAAAAGACACAGCATCTCGCAAGTTGAACACATTCTTAAAATGGTTTCGGGGGGGGGGGTGGGTGTTGCTTAATTTTAGCTTGCTGTAAGGGGTTTATTTTTTTGCGTTTGCTTTTGCGCTCTGGTTTTTTGGTACCGGAATATTGTGTTGAAGTAGATATCGATATATATACCGCTAGTCACCTGTTATTTTTCGGTTTTGTTAATATTTATGCAGTTGAACAGTAAATGCAATAAGACTTTAACGGTCATATAATATTTTGAGTCGCAGCGTAAGAGGTGTACGTACACTAACAGCGAGTGAGGGGGGGTGAGATTGTAATATTTAACCGCTTTTTGCTTGAAACTTTATAATTTTTTCAGTTGATTGTGCCTATCAATCGCGGTTTGCGTAACTGTTGCGGTAACTTGCGATTCGAATCGTTTTTAGTTTCGTTACTAAGCTGATAGGTGGTTATTGTTGTGCGTCTAATAACGATGACGGCGATTTTGGTAAACTTTATGTTGCACCTCGGGACGTAGTCCTGTCCAGGGCTGCAGCACGCTATCCGCAGGTACCCGCGGGTTAGTACGGGTAAAAATTTTGTTAATCTTTACTTACTACGTAAAATTTCCATAGGAAAGCTGAAACCAGAGAACGTAGAAAAACTTGAATTTTTATACAGGTTTTACCGTATGAGTGAAAAATAAGTATCGAGTAACATCAATGCACTGTTAAATTACACAAATGTATTGAACGCACAAGACAAAAATAATAGCGGGAAACGGGTAAAAAAACTTTGCGGCGGGGGTATATCTGCGGGTAAAAAATAAATTTTCGGGGTGTAAAAAATCTTTAGCCACTTACACTTCGCTTGCCAAAAATCCGTGGAAAAATCCCGAGGGACAGTTGTTTTTTTTGGCAAAAATTGTAATTTTTTTACACTGGCAATTGGTTTCTGCGAACTTTATTTTACGTTTGAATTTTGCAATATTCGGGGCCGCAAATATCCCGTGTCTGGTAACTTTATAGCGAAGCCGGATACGGACGTCTTTTTGCCGGATGTTAAGCCGGAACCGGTGTTTAATAGGCCACGGCACAAACATTATCCTAGGGGACCTTCACGGTAATGCTTAGATGATACGCCTAAGGTGGCAAAGCGGATACTCTGATCATTATTTTGATAATTTATTGTTTTTAGGATGGTCAAATTTAGCCGCAAAACACACTATTAAACCAAACATAAGCGGCGAATGAACAGTAATATTTACTATGTAGCATTGACTTTAAATTTTAAATTTCAAATAAATCAATTCGACATTTAATTATTTAATTATTAATTTCGTCAAAATTAAGAACAAGTAATTGCGAAATATAACTGGTCGTTTCTAACGAGTTACATGATATGCGACACTTTTTCATTTGCAGTCGTCATAGCTATGTAATTCAGTTTTAGGCCGCAGTCCCACAACAAACGGAATAGACAGTAAGCTTAATCGTAAACACTAGCAATGTTATTTTTAATACATTTTAAAATTTAAAATTAACTGCTCGGCGTGCAATTGGACCAGTCTGTTCGAACGCAGCGATAATTAAAATAAAATCAAATTATCCGAGGTGGTTTTTGAATTTCAAACCTTTAAACTATCACTTCTCGGTCGGATTCGCCATCAACATTAAACCAACCGATAACTACGAATATCGAATTTGTTCCTGTTGCGTCTGCTGTACGCTGTTTCAACTGAAATTTTGACTCAATAATCATAGTTTGACCGGCAGTTTCTATCTTTTCAACGGGCGTCAAATTGAACTCCAGTTAAACAATTTGCGAGTACCAACCGAAGAATTATTGTCAATATCGACCGTAGCTGCCATAAGCCTGTGCTACTCTACTCGCCCGTCTAGAAATATAGCCCTAACCTACCTTAACAGCGCCCCTACCACTGCTGCTTGCTCCTAGTACCAAATCATAGTCAATGTTTGCGTCTGAATGTCTCCTGCAATTTCAACTACACTCCTGGTTGTCAGAGGAAAAATCGTGAACTCGTGTGTCCAGTGCACCAAACGCAACATCAATAACCACAACATCAATAACAATAATAATAATAATAATAATAATAATAATAATAATAATAATAATAATAATAATAATAATAATAATAATAATAATAATAATAATAATACAAATAGTGATCAACTTTTGCTTGGGCTATTTTGCACCGCACCTCTGGACGTTTTGGTGGACTCGAGGGTGACAGGTATCGTACCGGCTGTCTCCACGCGCTAGTTCTGCTACAACAGCAACAGCAACAACAAAAAAACAGCGACAACAGCAACAACACCTATAACAACAACATCAACAACGGCAACAACAACGACAACAACAGCAAAAACGCAACAACAACAACAACAACAACAACAACAACAACAACAACAACAACAACGGCAACAACAACAACAACAACAACAACAACAACAACAACAACAACAACAAGAAGAACAACGGCAACAATACCAACGGCAACAAGAACAACACCAACGGCAACAACAACAACAACAACAACAACAACAACAACAACAGCGTATTGTCATCGACATCAATGACCGAACAGCCTGCGGTTGACAATAATGCAATATTAGCAGCGCAAGCCGCTGCTGCTGGTACAACAGGTGGTGGACGGTACGATTTTGACGACGGAGGCTGTTACTGTGGCCAATGGGATGCCGGTAAAGCGCACGGTCACGGTGTGTGTACCGGTCCAAAAGGCCAAGGTGAATATTCAGGAGCGTGGCATTACGGATACGAAGTGTCCGGCGTGTATATGTGGCCCAGCGGGACGGTGTATGAAGGCTGTTGGGTGAACGGAAAGCGGCACGGACTCGGAGTTGAACGGCGAGGGAGATGGATTTATAGGGGTGAATGGTCTGGCGGACAGATGGGCCGGTATGGAGTAAGGAACGCGAGGAATTCGGTGGCGAAGTATGAAGGCACGTGGCTCAATGGACTTCAGGACGGCTACGGCACGGAAACGTACGCTGATGGAGGTAAGGGCCAATGTTACTTTACAGGACGTCCCATTTTCCCGGTACAGAAATGTACCAGGAGTACCCGTCCCATTTTCCCGGGACAGCAATGTACCAGGAGTACATTCCAAAAATATAATTGGGACAGCGGGACAGTTGTGACAGATGAGACAGTGGGACAGATGGGTCAGTTGGGACACTTTGGACAGATGGGACAGTTGGGGCAGATGGGACAAATGGGACAGTTGGGACAGTTGGGCCAGATGGGACAGTTGGGACACTTAGGACAGATGGGACAGATGTATATGTGCATATACATATATATGCACACATATATACATATTATATACATATATATACATATATACACATATATGTTTGTATATATGTATATATATTATATATACCTACGTAAATATATCTGCCTGTGCATATGTAAACAGGAGCGCATAAGTGTGCACTCCGAGTATATTTGTGTCCCGGGAAATTGGGACGGCCTTTATAGTAACATGGGCCGAGGTAAGGATTGGTCACTGAAGGACGGGGTACGTAAATTAGTCCGAGAATGTGTTTACGTTGGTAAGCTTTAATGTGTCTCGAGCCATAGCAAATCTTCCCTTAAAGCACGGGTCTCAGGAAATATCGTTATCTGCGGCCAATGTAAAGAACAGGTGCGGAACAGTATTATAAGCATATTCCTAAGCCTAAGCCTAAGCGTAAACCTAAGCGTAAGAATAAGCATATTCCTAAGCCTAAGCCTAAGCCTAAGCCTAAGCCAAATAACAAAAATTAGTCTAAAGCTTAAGTTTACTCTGTTGTAGTCCCACAGAAAAACTTGCCGACCCTGACCTTTACATGGGCCTTATCTGCTAATATCTCTGAGCGCACCGTGGTTAACACGTTTTTTTCAAACTGATCTCAGTTCCAGTAGCGGGGCGCCAGGGGGCGTTTGCCCCGTTAAAAAATTCCGCCGTCGAAAAATTTTGCTCAACAAAAAGATTTTAACCCCGCTTGAAAGATTTTTGTTTCAACCGCCTGCCCCTTATAAACTTGTATTAGCTGACTCACTAATTAGGTTTAGTTGGCTACAGGCTTTGTGTTGTCTGATTGGTTCGTTGTTTCAGGTATTTATCAGGGCCAATGGTTTCGCGGCATGCGAAACGGCTACGGCCTCCGCCGTTCGGCCCGATACGCAGTTGCGAATTAGGTTTAGTTGGCTACAGGCTTTGTGATGTCTGATTGGTTCGTTGTTTCAGGTATTTATCAGGGCCAATGGTTTCGCGGCATGAGACACGGCTACGGACTCCGCCGTTCGGCCCGATACGCAGTTGCGAATTAGGTTTAGTTGGCTACAGGCTTTGTGATGTCTGATTGGTTCGTTGTTTCAGGTATTTATCAGGGCCAATGGTTTCGCGGCATGAGACACGGCTACGGACTCCGCCGTTCGGCCCGATACGCAGTTGCGGCTAAAATGCGGTCGCGTTCACATGCTCACGCTTCAATGACCTCGATTCGTTCCGGTGATTATATGGAGTCCGCCGGCGCTGGCGGCGCAACTCTCGACGAAACGGGTAGCGCAGGGGGTAAAGGTAAGCTGTTAGTTTATACCCCCCCGCGCACTAATGTTAGTCTGATAGAAGGTAAAAAGTTATCCCCACATTACTGTTTATGTTTTGTTAAGCATTCGCTTAGGCTTAGGTTTTAGACGTAAGCTAAACCCAACGTCAAGGTTTTGGTAACTCAGGCATTATGTGTTAGTGGGGGCAAGCTTTAATCTAACCCTAACCGGTAAGAGTAAGTATCAACCGGTGCTACTAATGAGTACCAGCAGACGGGGAGAGCTAAGACCGCGGTTCCCCTCAGCGGGACCAAACTTGGAAAGTGAATTTATACGACTCGCCATGTGTTTGGGTTCGCAAGCTTCTCGTGTCGATTCGTGTGTAAATTTGAATTTAATATTACGGGCAAGGACTTGATGTCATTGTATTCATGTAACCATTACAATATCATGCGTACACCAGGTAACTTTTGTGGCAGCGACAATGAAGCTCTTTGCGGCGTTGTTTAGGATACTGACACTTTTTCCACGTCAATGTTCGTCACATTGAAGCATTGATAACCGTGCTTAGCGCGCCTTATTCTATTCAGTTGGGGCGTCGTGCTCAAAAGGGTCCGACTTGAAAGGATAACACCAAGTTACAAACATGCAACTGTATCAAAAAGTGATTTTTTTCAATAGACGTGGTAGAAAAACGTGCGTCGGGCTTTTAGCTCGCTTTGCTCGTGAAATTTCTCTGAATTTGCGTTCGTTTAGCGGATGTTTTGAGCCGATAAACATCGCTGTGTTTTAGCACAAACGAACCTGGTACGTATTTAATTGCCCCAGCCAGAGATTGGGGCATATATATCTAGGATTTCATTTCGGACAGGTATAACATCAGTATTTCGCCACTGCAATCCTGCGGGTTCATCTGAAACCGGCAAAAGTGCCATTTTACTGGTGGGTGCAAACATTTTGGTCACAAATACATTTGACTTGCCCGGGAGTGAAGTCGCCGCAAAATGTATAGTATTTAACACATGTAAAAAGCAGTTTTATAATATTCGATACCGCAACCGCAAATGTCCGGTATCCAGTAGGTTTATACCGGATGTCGCAAACACGGATATCGGCTTTTGACCTGACATTAATGCAGAACCGGATATCTGGTCGATCCCTGATGATATATTCACCCTTGGCGTAACTCTATTCGCGTATATGCCACTGACTAGAAAACAAAGTTTCACATTTAGCTCCCGGTATAATGCAATTTCCACAATATCATGCGTACACCAGGTGGCGTTTGACGGAGTCGTGCGCTACGCGCCGAAAAGTTTTTGGCCTCAGTGTGCAGCGCACTCCGCTTTCAAAAGTCACCTGGTGTACGCATGATATTGCGCAAAATTGCATATTCAATCACCTGTGTGTGTGTATGCTTTCAGGCTCAACACTGCCAGCTGACGAAGCCAGTCGTGGTGGTTTTGCACTTCGAGCACGAAGTGAGCCACCAACCCGACGTCGGCGGTCACTTTCAGAACGGTCGGCAAACGTCAAACGAAGCATTTTAACTGGTTTCACTCGGATGAAAAAGCAAAATTCGACCGGTGATATTAATCAACAACGAACAGGTACGCGTGTATCATTTGTCTTGCTGTTCGTGAACACCTATTTGAATTAAGCATAGCCAGAACAAAAATTTCGGAGGGGCGGAAGGAAGTTTTTGCCGACCTGCTATTATCCGGCTACGACCAAAGATCAATTTACCAAATACCGGAACTCGATATCGGTTTTTGCCGGATATTAAACCGGAACCGGATATGCTGTCATACACTGGCTTATATAACTGTTTTTGTACGTTCGAACACGATTATACAAACAAATTGTTTGTTTGAGAAATTTTCATTAAAGGTGCCCTTACCTTTCACAATGCATCTTCTCTGTGGCTACTAGGCCTTTACCCATTTGTTCCAGTTGGCATCTACGTCGCCCTAAGCACTAATTGTTATTCAAGACTGTGCGGACAACTGGTACAAAATGCAACTTCAGCCGTTGAAATTGCTGCAAAAACCATCATTGTATATATTTACTCTCCAGTAGTTGTTTTCGCTGGGCCTGAACAACAGTTGGCGTTTAGGATATCCAAGTATCGAACTGGGACAAATAATTGTTCACGGCACGAGCGTAACACTATTAACTACTATAGTGACCCGAATAAGAGGAGGAACTGATATTAATTTTTCGTTTCCAGAGGGTGTACCCCTGTTACTCGGTTACGGACTGTCACGTTTTTAGTTTTCCCATGTTAGTTTAGACCCAACGCCGTTCGTTTTATATTCTTTCTTTTGGGAAGAATTGACTTTTGATTGCCATTGGCGTTAATTTTATTAGGACTTAATAACGTTTATACGCGTTATCCGAGTGTCCGTTACATTTTTGAGCAGTGTAGGCCATTCTTCTACTTTGGTCTCGGTTATGGACTCGTCAATTAGCGGACTTTAATTTAGGTATACAGACTCCGATTGATTGCGACTCAAAATGGAGACCGCCTCTTATTACAACCTTTCATTCGGGTCACTTCAATATGCTTATTTGTTTCATTTACTGAACAAAACCACCACACATGTATGAAGGGAGCAGAGTAGTTGCCGCAGTCCCATGCCTGAAATTTTGTTTATCAAATTTCCAGGAATAACCGCATAGGGTCGTCCAGGTTTCTGGTGGCACTATAAAAGAGTAGGTTTTGATTGTAGATTACTTTTTTGCTTAGGTTTAGGGTTAGGAACACATTTTTGCAGCGCTTAGCCCTAGGCTTAGGAACACATTTTTGCAACGCTTCGGCTTAGGCTTGGGCTTAGGCTTAGGCTTAGACCTAGGCTTAGGAACACATTTTTGCAACGCTTCGGCTTAGGCTTGGGCTTAGGCTTAGGCTTAGACCTAGGCTTAGGAACACATTTTTGCAACGCTTCGGCTTAGGCATGGGCTTATGCTTAGGCTTAGGCTTAGGAATACGGTCTAGATTACTTTTTTGCTTAGGCTTAGGCTTAGGAACACATTTTTGCAACGCTTAGGCTTAGGCTTAGGAACACATTTTTGCAACGCTTCGGCTTAGGCTTGGGCTTAGGCTTAGGCCTAGGCTTAGGAACACATTTTTGCCACGCTTATGCTTAGGCTTAGGCTTAGGAATACAGTTAGTCTACTGTTACGCTTCTTAAAATAACATTGGCCCTACGTATGATACTCATTCAGACTCGTTGTCTTATGTGTTTAAGAATCAACAGCATTTAAATATCTTGAAACGTGAGGTTTTGGGGGAGAGGAAATGCATAATCGCTCCCTTGAAACGTAAGTGGCACATACCTTCGGTCAACAAATGTAGTCCCAATACGACTGGTTGAATTATATCTGTCAATGTCTCAGTCCTGTAGCCAGCTCAACATGTTACGGGGGGGAGTTTGGGGCAAAACAATTTTGGGCGGCGTATGCTGTAGGGGCACGCTGTTAATTTCGCAAGACTTTAGATGTAGCTAAAACTTTTTAGGAGGGCACAAAAGTTTTTTAGTATACGGGATTTTGAGCACATGGGTGTAGCCGAGATTATTCAAACGAGTGGGGTATGTTCCATGCAAATTTTGAAGGGGGGTGTCTTGGGTTGCAAACTGAAACCGTGTCTAACACTTCTGTACAAACATTCCAACGGTGGGAGCTTTAGCAGCACCCAACGCCCTCACCGGCTACATCCTTGGTTATAATTGGCGTCAGTTTTATTTTCAGGCGCAACACTTCGAAGCTCAGCGTCAGCGACAAGCGACGAATCCGCAGGCGCCGCTTTATTCACACCACCGGAAGAAGACCCGATCGGACCGGATGTCGTCGAAGAATATCACGGCGAATGGAAACAAGATCGTCGATCCGGTTTCGGTGTGTCAGTTCGTTCTGATGGCCTACGGTACGAAGGCGAATGGTTCAATAATCGAAAATACGGCTACGGTATTACAACGCTGAAAGATGGCCGACGTGAAGAAGGAAAGTATAAAAATAATGTGTTGATGCTTGCGGCGAAAGGCGGCGGGGGCCGCAAATCCGCGCTGTTTGTTCGTGCAGCAAAGTTGCGCGAGCGAGTCGAGGCTGCTGTTGCTCAAGCACAACGCGCAGCTCAAATGGCGACTGCAAAAAGTGATATTGCAGCTGCGAGGTAAGTGTCTCTGACAGCGTTGTTCACACGATGTAAGCCAGACGGCCTGTGGGGCCACTCCTTTCCGCCGCGCGCCTCACAAGGGTGTTTTAAGTCGCCATCGTGGCTTCACACCGCCCCTACCGATAAACGATGCTCAACCGGTCTCACGAAAATAGCAGTGGTATAACGAAATATAATTTGCACCATTTCAGGGGGATTTTTAGTGTTGATTTTTATAGTTTTTTTTGGGCAGTTACTCTATGTTCGTCTAATTGTTACTTTATTCATTGCAGTTTTTTTGGCTAAAATTTTTGGAAAGTCAATCCGCCGATAAGCTTTTCAGCTTTCTTTTACATGAAAATTTCATAACATAGACAGCAATGGCGGATCCATGGGGGCCACTCCGGCCGTGCCCCCCCCCCCCCCAACAGCATCTCGACAAAAATTATATAGCAATTTTATGACAATAATTCGTCGTTTGTGTGCGGGTCAAAAGTAAGTTTATTACCTGTGAAATTTTGGCCCCCCCATTTTGACATCCTGGATCCGCCACTGATAGAGAGACATTCACCGCCTTCTGATTTTTGCCGCATATTGTCCCATATTTGCCGACTCTGCGGTCCGTAGGAATCCACGCTCCCCTACTTCTATATTTGAAATCGGCGCCACAGTAGCGCAGCCGGCAACAGCAGACAAGGGTGGCGTGCCGACGTCTCTCATTTTTGAGGTCAGAAAAGTTTGCATAACATAAAATAGACAATTTTATCAATAAATAGTGGGATTTATTTCTTGCTGTATAAATTATTACCAGTCGTAATGGGACTACATTTATTGAGCGAACCTCGAACACACGTAAGCAATTAAGGTAATATGCAAATTATTTATTAGCTAACTATTAATTCATCGGTTTTGGGGGTTTGTAAGCAATTTCCTCAGATTCCTCGCACCCAAAAACCCTTCAGCCACTCTATAATTTTTGGAATAATTTAAAAAGTCCTAATTTTGTGTTGTCAATTAAGCTAATATGCAAATTAGCTATTAGCTAACTATTCAATTATCGGTTTTGGATGTTTGTAAACTATTTATTCAAATTCCTCGCACCTAAAAACCCTTTAGTGCTGAAATTATATTGCTTTTAACCTTAATAATTAGTGAAATATTGTAAAAAGTCCTAATTTAGCCTTATAAACTATTACGTTTAGGGCCGTATTGTCAAATTTGTGAAGCATTTATCACCAGTTGGTGATAGGTGTTGTAATTTTGGAACCAGTGAATGCTGATGCTCAACGATCATCACATTTTTTGCAACTGATTTGCTCTGCTCCTGTATCAATTTTGACTTTCCCGACTTTAATAGTTGATGAGTTTGAAAACCGATTACTAACTGATGATAGTTGCAATACACTTTTGAAACTATGGGCCGAGGCCTCAAATGTCAGCTGGATTTAGAGAGACCAGAATTTTGTGTCGATTTTTTGCCAGGGTCCGTCCACTAATTATTTCACTACTTTAGGATGGCAACTGCGAAAGATCGTGCCGTTGAAGCTGAAGAGTCCGCGATGCACGCTCGGGAAGATAGTGATTTTGCGCGACTCGAAGCCAAACGTCTTTGTCCTGATTTTCATCAACCAGGTACACCGTAGGTTTCCGCTAATTTGGGCACGGCCATCAATGGAAACACGGGCGTAACCAGGATTTCATTTCGGGAAGGTTTAACCGCGTGTAAAAGTTTTACTGCTTTCCAGATAAATGTTTGGCTTCGGTAAGTTTATTCTACAGCTTGTAAAAGTGTTTTTTTCGAGTCGTTTCAGAAAATTCGCAGTAGGGGATATATATCATCATGCGTTTGTTACCACCAGTTTCTGGCTGTGTAGTTGGTTGTTTTTCATGGTTCGCTGATCCTAAATTGAAATTTCGGCGTTTGTTTACTTTCCTTCCACATTAAAAGATGATGCTTAGAAGCGTAGTCAACGATTTAGACTTAGCTAAGTTGTTTCTTAAATCTAAACACAAGTCTAAGACTAAACCTAAGCGTAAATGTGTGGGGGAAGCGTACATGAGTCGACAGTTTTTTCTCTGTTTCTCAGAAAGTTGCGTAATCGTAATTATTCAAACTACAGCATAAAATATATTGTTGCAATCATTTATTGTAGGTGCTGATCTGCTCAAACAACGTCGTAATGAATACATGAATGCAATTCCAAGCTATCTCACTTCATCGGGCGAAGGCGGAGTCGGCGGCGACTTAAGCGGGTCCGGTTCACTTGGGACCCAGCCGTCGCCGTCGGTGCCTAACGCGTTGCCAACAGCGCCCGTTCCTGGCCTATCTGGCACATCTGGAGGTGCTTCAACAACAGCAACAACCGGTGCTCTAATATCTTCAGCTGCAACAACATCACAACAACGCTCAAAATCAGCTGGCATTCCAACAGCGACAAATAAGCAGACTAGTAGCAATTATCAAATATCAGGAGGGACTTCAGGGCAAGGTCACGCGGAACCAGGAGCCAGTCGGACAGTTCCAAATAAAATTGATATCCCTTCCGCTTCTGGGACGGCTGTAGGAACTAGTAGCGGTGGTGGAAGCCATCGATATCAACAGGAGCAACAGTTATCGCCAGCAACACCTCCAATGATGACACCGCCAACAAGTTTCGCAACTCCGGGCTCACCAATGCTCAATAGCCCTTCTCCTGGTGGTGGTGGCGGCGGCGGTCATGGGGTCGCACAAGCCCGAGCAACAGGGATGATCTCGTCACATGGGCGGATGCAAAATGTAGCTGCTTCTGTTGACGACGGTATCCCTGTTGCTGAACTTGCTACACGTCTTTCGGCGTCAATTGATTATGCTGGGCCAGCAGGAGGAGGACCAGGCCGCAGTGGGATGTCAGGAGTTGCAGGAGGTACTCCTCATGATCCACGTTTGACCACTGTAAAGCCGCCGATTATTGAGCCAACACTAACGCCAGCGCCAAACGTTCGAGGCGGTGAAACGGTTTTGATGCAACAACAACAACCGTACCATCAAAGAAATGGCGCCGACCAGCAGCAATTAGCGTCATCATATTCTCAGGGAGTAGCGATGATGAACGACCCTCTTCGAATGACTCCGGACACACCTGATCCGTCATCTGCTACTGTGGGCAATTTTGCATCATCAGTGCCTCGATCACAAGAGCATTATCAACAACAACAACAGCAGCAGCAGCAACAACAGCAACAAGATTCACTCGATATAGATCACCAAAATTTAGACCACATCACACAACAACGACAGCACTACCAACAGGGTTTAATATTGCAACAACAAAAACAAGAACTTGAAGAATTGAAGCGACGCAAGCAACTATTGTCACCCGGTGGAGTTGGTGGAAGCTATCTGTTTGGATACGCTGGGGACGATACTAGTCCATCGAGAACGAGTTCACGCTATTCACTTCTTGGCGATCATTTTGATCAATATGCGATGCAATCAAATCCAGTTCAAGCGAAAATGGCAGCCGCAACAGCATCCGCTCAACATCAACGTCATAATCGCCAAATGACATCATCCGCAGCTACTGCTGGTGCTAGCAATGACGTCATCGGGTCTTCTGGCGCGCCAGGAACAGCTCCAGGCCAGGCGCTTGGAGGCTCGACGTCCCCGTCGAGTAGTATGGCATCATCATCGGCTGGGATTGTAAGGCGGTCAACGTTGGCGAACGCTTCGGATCGGTTCGGTCTTGCGACTGCGTTTGGTGTCAATCCAGCACCAGGTGCGATCACAAGAACCGCCGTCGGACTCGCCGCTGAACCGCCTGAAATCCCGGCGATCAGCCATTTGTTCGGCTCCCGAGGCCTTCAAAGGACCGATAGCAAACAATCGTTGCCAGACGCGAGTGTACTGTCGCATACACCGGTCCCGATGTCAAGAGAAGAATGCTCACGACTATCATCAGCGAGACGCCTGGAAATTAGACGCATTCAAGACGAAACCGAACGATATCAGGCAAACCCGTTGCGGTATTTGTTTCATCCTGCTATTAGAGTAAGTTCCGTGAGCACCTCCCTTCATTCAGCCTGTGATGTACTGAGTGAAAAGTCCAGATTGAGGGCTGACAAGTATAAGATAATTGTCATTGGTTAAGTTTTTTGCCGTAAAATAGTCAAGTACCAAAAGCTCAGGAAGCACACGGATTAATATTTTAAAAACTATTGGATTAGGATGTTTAAAAATCCATAGTATAGAATAGCTCAAAATAACATAGCTACTCGCTAACATAGGCGGTGTTAAGTACTAATTGGAAGAAAGTTTTTTCAGGCGGCGGCACAAAGCGAAAAGTTAGCCAGCATGGGGGGGTTGGGCTTGCCTTGCGAACAAGCTTATGGCACCTTTTGTGAAATATTATTGGGAGACATTGTAAACGATGCTAAATCATCACGTGACCTCATGAACCATTCTGACTCCTTGTGGTGCGAACTGCTTTGGGTCTGTTAAGATGCTTACTAATAGCGATATCCTAATCAGGTGCCACAAGCTGCATTGAATGGTATATAATTTGCTGAACATTTTTTTCGAAATTTTTATTGGTTCAATGGGGATCTCGGGATCTTAACAAAACTTAATTTATCAAAAATTCAAATGTTGGCTTCGGATCATCAGGAAATGTCATTATTAGAAGTTCAAATATGCAAAATGGTCCAGAAACGAACCAGTTTTAGGCGAACGTCCGCAGTGCGAATAACTGGAACGTTCATGGTCTTAGTTTGATGTCCGCAGAATTGTTGAAATATTTTTTCCTAAGATCCGTTGTATTTGGGGTAATTGGAAGTGCAAACAGTAAAGCTTGCGCTGTACTTTTCTCTGTCGCACAAAGCCAGGCGCCGTCTGCAGCTACAAAGGCCGCTGCGCGACAAGGGCACCCCTTATTGCCCAAAATAGCCCGAACAGACATCAAAATAAATTTTCAACCATTAATGCTGGAATTAATACCTGTATTGCTTTTACATGTACTTGTCAGGATTACTCTGTTACCCCTAATACAAATGAGTGATTTTGAAGCGACAAAGCAATATCACGGCAATCCTTCGCTCAACAACTCGTCGACCGACAACTTGTAATCCGAAATTTTATCGCCTCGACAATTCGTCACCCATGAATATGCTTAGGCTTAGGCGTATACTTAGGCTTACGCTTATGCTTCGAGTTACGCCTAGTGTTATGCATAGGCTATTCATTGGACACTTGTTGGACGACAAATTGTCGGACGGCGAATTGTCGTAGATTCGTGTATTACCTATGCAGTCACATAGCGATGCGCAGGTCCGAGGCCGGTACTAAACCGGGATCAATGGATATTTCTGATTTCCGATAGAATGTATTTTGTTTTTGGTCGTAATCGGATCACAACGATGTTATATATACCCTTATCTAAAAATGAATACATGACCATGTTATGTAATGTTTTTGCATTCCAAAACACTTCGATCGTTATTCAGCTTTATTCAGCTCTTTTCAAGACACAGCGAATCAACTGTAATTGAGTGTAAAATTTTGTTCCGAACAGGCCTCAGAAAATTAAGTTTCAGTACAGGCACCGGTGACTAATCCGGGGTCTCAAGCCAACGTCCAACGCTTAGCTACGATATTGCGTTGTTGATTGTTACTGATTTCAGGAATGGCTTATACAAAAGCGTTTACTGTTAATAGTTTTAATGGTCAACATGAGCTTATCGTTGGTATTTTATCGCCTTTTATCGACCGATGCAACCCGTGGCAACAACGGTGACGATACGGACGATCCTGATTTTGATAATTTACCCGTTTGACAACAACAACAACAACTACACTCATCGATACTCTACTCAAATTGTGTCTGTTTAGTTTACGTACCAAATTTCGTTGCCATCTGTATAGCCGTTCTTCGATGATGTTGTTGCGGTCACAGTTGCGACATATGAAAAATGAAGCGCTTCCGGGCACACCTTTGTCGCATCCGTTGAATACAACGGTGGAAATTGTTGCTAGAGCGAGCAGTCACTGATCCGCAACCTCGTTGACTCCGTCAAACGCTGACTTTTGACAATTGGTTCAACTCAAATCATAGCGATTTATAGCTGCGGTCATCCTTGGATGCTGTAGTCTGATTTTATACCATTGTCTATAATTACATTTTAACAGATAATATAACAATGTTTAGACTGTTAGAAAGTGTGAAGTTTACAAATTTTTGGTGGTCCGAAGCCAGTGGCGGCACAAATGCCACACAAACCCACGAATTGGTGAGGTCCGACGCTTGGTTGGCTCCCATTTTGGCAAAGTAAAAAATTGTTTCACGGACCACGAAGTTAATGAGCTGTGAAACATTTTATTGGGATCGCCCATCGGCCCTGTTTGGGGGTTGGGCAATTATCGTAACGCCGGCCGTGTCCGAAGCTAAAATGCTATTATATGCTGGTGTTGATTTGCGGTACAGCTTTTTTGTTTTGTTCGTCGACAGAATAAATGCACCTCCCAAAAACGGACAACGACTGACTATATTCGATGGTTTCTAAGAGTGTTTTTATAGCAACTCAGGAGTGTCAATATGCAAAAGAAATACCGACACATTTTATCGACGTCCGCCTCCTGTAATATTTGTTTGCCCTCGTTCTACTCCGGTAATGATTTTGTGTGGAAACTCTCTGGACGCTAGTAACGAATTTAGCAGACAGTAACGTCCGGTAATGTATTTTTGTATTGCGTTGTTTGACCAACGGATGACCGTGTCACGCGACATTTTGCGTATGCTGAGTATTGTGGGATTTCTGCTAACGCAGATTCGATATACATCGGTTTTTGGTTTTGCTTGTCAGTTGAAGTTAGGTTGCAAACGTGAGGCTATTTTGAGTGTAAGGGTTTATAGAAGTACAACCTGGCAATTTCGCTTCTGATTAAAGCTTTTGAATCTGGCAATTGGCTAAAATCTTGTAACTTTTTGAAATTATTTTTCGACGCATAAGATACTTTGTTGCTGATAGAATATGATATACTTGTTAATATAGCAGACTAAAATATGAAAGCATAGTAACGAAGAATCATCATATTTCTGTAATATATCACTGCAAAAAAATAGTGAGTCAAATTGACTCTCTCTGAAATAGGCTTTTCCTGACTACACAAACTAAGTAAAAATTCGACTCCGCCAGAGTCAAATTACGACTCAATGAATCGCTCAGTGACTCGAATTTGACTCTGGCGGAGTTGAATTTGACTCAGTTTGTGTAGTGCGGAAAAGCTTATTTCGGAGAGAGTCAACTTGACTCACCATTTTTTGCAGTGTAGCAAAAATAATCAATCGAATAAAAATATTCAGCAAATTGGGGTTTCAGCTTACTGCCAGTATTAACAAAAGAAACTCTTAAATAATGAATTCGTTTTGAGCATTTTTGTGTTGCATATTTTTGAAGGACGCAAAGTTGTGCTACAACTATTTACTTGTATTAAGCGCACGTATTCTCAGATGTGTGTAGCACGGGTCACCAGTTGGCGTTAGATGCTGTAACTTGTGCGAACCAGCGTATGGTGGGGTTCGAAAGTTCAGTACATTTTTTTGCTTGATTTGTTGTCATACTTCTGTGCCAATTTTGGGAGCTGCAATTGCGGAAGTCCGCCAGCTTGAAAAGCTATCGCTAACTGATGATAGATGCGACGGGCCAAGGAGTGAGTCAGCTAGGACTCAGACGGAAGTAAAACCAAAAACACTAGTTTTTACCGTGAAATACGGCACCTCTACACAGCGGTAAATATAACCGATTTGACCCGTGTTACTTTTAGGGCCGTCCTGGTTTGTGGTGGGTCTGTAAAACAGTAGGCTTATATTCTAGACATTTTTTTGCTTAGGCTTAGGCTTCGGCTTAGGAATACGCTTTTGCAACGCTTATGCTTAGGCTTACGCTTAGAAATACGCGTAAACTACTGTTTCGGCTGTAAAAGCAACATTGGCCACGGATTTCAGCTGTAAAAATTGTACTACAATTCGTTAAGGCCGGATTCGTAAGATGCAATTTCGGGCAGCTGCAAACACAACGCAAATCCTATTGTGTCGAATTTTTACGGCTGAAATTTAGTCAACTTATAAAAGTAGCGTACTTTACTTAATACCAAACGCTGTATTTGAATGATATATTATAAAACAAATAATTGCAAATAGTTATATTTTTGTCGCAAAAAAATTACAATACTTGCAACTGAAACAGCTTGCAAGTATTAATTTTTTTGCAATTATTGATTTGGAAAAATTCTGAAACCGATACCGTAGACAAGGCTGGAATAGTAGAGTGTTTTCATACGTGTACTGTTTAGTATATCGTCTTGTAGAATGCTTTATTTGATTTTGTGTAGTTTTGTTTGTATGGAGAAGTTTCAGCGTAAAAAATCGGCTAGTATTTTGGGCAAAATTTAGTTTTAACTTTAAAAACCTGGTTCTTTTTGGCAAATTTCTATCCAGGTCATCGGGCTAACAAACAGCCTAAAGAACTTGCATTTCAGATAAAAATACCGGCCAACGTTACTTTAAGTGGCGTAACAGTAGATTAAGCGTATTCGTAAGCGTAAGCCTAAGCCTAAGCGTTGCAAAAATGAGTTCCTAAGCCTAAGCCTAAGCCTAAGCAACAAAATGTAATCTAGAATCTAAACCTACTCTTTTATAGACCCACCAGAAACTTGGACGCCAATTATAGTAACATGGGCCAAAATACCGATGTGTTAAAACTTTTGCATAAAATTTTTGGAACATAATTGAAAACCTGTGGTCAGTAAAGTATTTTTAAAAATTACAACCTAATTAGCTTAATTCGTGTATGCATCTATTAAATAAGTTTACCAATGTTTCGTGTGTTAATATCAGGAACGATAAATTCGTATTTTAAGTTATTTTTTAAGTTTCCGTCAATGAAATTTTACAAATCAGTCGGAAAATTTTGTAATTTCAAATCACTAGCGTTTGAAACACTGTCAAGCACAGGTGGTAACTAACTATTAACGGGGTCAATATGAGTTTATACCTTAAAGTTGAGTTTAAAAAATTTCAAATTAAATAATTTAGCTCCACAGTTTAGTAGTATTGTTAATTTTAAACCAATTTTGTACCTGTAAAAATTGTTAAGTGTCAGTATTTTATAAAATGCCACTAAAACAACAATAGTTTATATATCATAGTTTAATGGTGCTCTAGTGTTTTGTTTATATACACATATATATACATAATATATATATATATATTTGCAAACGATTTGCAGCAAGCCAAAAGTACATAATGCCATCTAAAGGGAATGGTATTTGTTTCAAAATAGGAACGGAAATCTGGCAAAGAGCATTTTAAACGGTTAAGTCGTTAACTGCCATCATTAGTTGGAATCATGTCTATAGTACGTATTGTAGGCGTTCCAGCTTTAGTAACATTGATATTGACATTGATATAACGGCCCATGTCGGGTCACCACACTATGCTTATTTGTTTCAACTACTAAACAATATACCGCACGTATTTGAAGGGAGCAGAGTAGTTGCCACAGTCTCATGCCTGAAATTTTGTTTACCAAATTTTCCTCACACCTAAACCTAAGCCTAAGCGTAAGAATGAGTTCACACCTTAGCCTAAGCCTGTGGCTAAGCAAAAAATTAGGCTTACTGAAGCTTAAGCTTACTCTATTGTAGTTCTGCAGAAAAACGTTCCACACCCGATCTTTTACATGGGCCCATTTCGTGAACTTTTTTTGAGTTTTGTTAATTTTTTCTGAGAGGTCAAGTTAATATATATATTTATTTTGAAACAAACTTTTGCTTAACTTTAAGCCTAACGCATTGTTTTACGTAGTTGGAACAATGCTCAAATTACGTATCATTGGCGTTCCACCGTTTTCATTAAGCTATCTAGATTCACTTCATATACAGTGTGAATGCTTAATTGTATTTTGTAGAAATTTTGGCCAATGTTACTTTCACAGGCATAGTAGTAGTATAACCATATTCCTAAGCTTAAGCGTACGCCTCAGCATAACGATAAGTCTATAGCGAGCTTAGGCTTAAGACTACACCTAAGCCTAAGCCAAAAATTAGTCCAAAGCCTAAGCTTACTCTATTGTAGTCCCGCGGAAAAATGGTACGGTCAAAATTTTTATACTCTCATATGGCATTATGTACTGCTGATATGGCTTAGCATCATTTTAATTAATTAATGATTGTCTAGAAAATATGCGAACAGATCGTTTTAATACTTGCATATCTTTTTGAGCCGCAGTCCGTCTCATACTATTTATTTTGTTTTTTCTTTTTTTTGCTAACATTCGTTTGATATTTATTTTTGTAACAGTAAAAGTCTTCCTTTATTGTATCCATCGCTGTTGTTTGCGTTCGCGTTGTTGCAGTAGAAAGCAGAGCACAACCGGAGGTGTGCCTCCGGCGGACAAAATCGGCCTCCGGCACCCGCTCCAGCAGAATTTTAGCTGGAGGTTCCGGCAATTTCGGTAGTAAAATTTTGCATAATTTTGCAAAATTTATCTGTTTAGCGCGTTTCGTTCTGCTTTTGTCACAATTTTCAGGAAAGAATTTCCGAAATTTCGCAGAAAATTAGCGTAAAACCAAACAACTTAACAACATATTGCAGATATTGGCTAAAATTAACTAAATCGTCATTGTTACTACATAATTTCGCCTCACCTCCGGCGCCGGCAAGATTCGTTGACTTGATGCGGGGTTCACGTTATAACCGGGGCAGCTTGGGACACGTTTTGTCCCTATTAGACTATTGGGTCACATTTTGTCTGCTTGTAGACCCCATATCGTATTCAAAAATTCGTATTTGTCTGCTATTATCATGTGTGAATCACCTTTTGTACTTCAATATCATATGATATTCGAGGTATTGTCTGCGAATATCATATGATGTATTTTCAAATGTCTGCATACTTGAGGTAACATACCCAAATTGTCCTGTTGAGTATCATATGATACTAGAATTTGAAATTTGAATTTTTGAATTATGAAGCTGTGGTTTTAAGCGATTTTGTGTCGGAAACGATTTGCAGGCATGTATTTGGTATTTAAAGCACGTTTGTGCCTCTGCCGTTCAACTTTTCATTCATTTATTAGTACCCTAAGGCTACACTGTACCGCTGAATATCATATGATATTCGTTGAAATTTTGGAATATCATATGATATTCGCATAAATGTCCGACAGTGTCACATGACATACCAACCCTTGTACACATTTATCGTTTGAGAGCGATGGTTTGTAAGCTAATGTCATATGACATTCGAGTTTTGTCTGTTGACCCGATATAAGTGCCCAAATTTTAAGGTTGACGTCGAATCAACATGGGACAAATTGTGTCCGCCTGCCCCGGTTGTAACGTGAACCCCGCATGAGGCTCCGGCTCCGGTATTTTTCACTTCCGGTTGCACCATGGTAGAAAGTGTCGATTATTAAATTAGTAAACGCAAGTCGTGCATTTTCAACAATTTGGAAATTGAAAAAATCTTGTAATATTCAATTCATAAAGGTTTCTGCGAATTCGATATTAAGGAGGTTTTATCAGAGTTCAAAATAAAAATATTGGGTAACCGATATATGCGTTGTTATATCCGAAGCGAGAAAAACGTACAGAAACGGTGAAGGTAAACGTATTCGAAAATGTATCTTTTGGAAAATGTAGGCCATTTTGTTATGCAAACAGTTCACCCATAATAGGAACGCAACAAAGTGCAACCGGAGCTGAAAACTACCGGAACTGAATGTCAACGAAACTTGCCGGAGCCGGAGGTGAGGCGAAATTAGGTAGTAAAAATGATGGTTAAGCCAACATCTGTAATATGTTATTAATTTGATTTTACGCTAATTTTCTGCGAAATTTCAAGAAATTCTTTCGTGAAAATTGACAAAAGTAAAACGAAACGTGCTAAACACATAAATTTTGCAAACTTATGCAAAATTTTAGTACAGAAATTGCCGGAACCTCTGGCAAAAATTCTACCGGAGCCGGAGGCCAAACACAAACTTTTTGACAACACTCATTGCAACAGATATTTTCGAAAATTAGTTAGTCAAAGTATCTTTACACTTTATGTTTGAACAAAGTCGGCAAATGCACTTCAAATGTGATCTTCCAGGTACAAGCAAGCTGTTCGAATGGTACTATATTTATAGAAACAACATAATTTACAACCGGAATTGCGACGCCCCCCGACAAAACATATATCGGAGCCAGAGGTCGATTTTTTGCCATAGCAGGACCGGCTCATGCCACATTTAAGGCCGTCCCAGTTTCTGGTGGGTCTGTAAAAGAGTAAGCTTACAGACTTAATTTTTCGCTTAGACTTATGCTTTAGGAATAAGCTTTTGCATCGCTTAGGCTTAGGTTAGGAATACGCTTAATCTACTGTTACGACCTTAAAGTAACATTGGCCGCCGCGCGTCTAGGTTTAAACACCCTGTCGTTCATCAATTATAAACCTTTCGATTTTTTATTTCAATTATGGCCCGTCGGATTGTTTTTTGCACGTCTGCAATAGAGTAGGATTACATTTCAGACTAATTTTGCGTTAGGGGCGAAGTACAGCAAACTCTGGGTAGCATAACTGCGCAAACTGATGACACAATATACTTTTCAAATTAGCAAACTGACCATAACTGAATTATTACGTTCGCTGTGTTTAAAATCAAGTAACGAGTTGTTTTGCTAATAATGCCAACGCAAACATTCTTTTTCCGCTTCCGTTACTTTCTGCTTCTTTTATTTTTATGTTTCACACCCGGCAGGGTGTAAACGGATAATAAAAATAATGGAAATAGATAGTGATCAAAATAACGGTACGGAAAACGTATATTGAAGTACAAAAGTTTCAGAAATGTTTTGTTTTTCTGCCAACACAATAGATGCATGCAAATATTCACCGGGCTTTTTAAGATTTTAAAGAAAAAATCGCGGATGCATCGAAATTTTGGCCCATGTTACTTTAAGGGTCGTCCAGGTTTCTGGCGGCTCTATAAGTCGATAAAAGAGTGCGTTAAGATTCTAGATTACATTTCTTTGCTTAGGCTTAGGCTTAGGAACACATTTTTGCAGCGCTTAGGCTTAGGTTTTAGGCTTAGGAATATACTTAATCTACTATTACGCCCCTTAAAGTAACATTGGCCGCAATTTTTAAGGTTTTGGTTGCATTTCGTAATTTTTATTTTTTTTGCAGCATATCTGTAATCAAAAACTACCAGCTATATACGTGATTTATAGCTAATTTTGAACGTAAAAATAACAGAATTCCCGTTATTTCTATAACGGAAACAGATACCGATTTTTACTGGAAACGGATATCCGGTTACACCCTGACACCTTGGGTATAACCCAATATTGTTTTTACGCTTACAAACGAAATATGTAAAACATGAACACAAATATTGCTTTGTTTAACGAAATTCAAACATGTTGTACAAAAAATATTGAGGTAAGCAAAAACTCACCCACATGGTATTTTTCACATGTTTTCCGCATAATAAATTCCTTTAACGTTTCAATAATAATTATATCGGCCCATGTATAGAACAGGGCCGAACATTTTCCGGCGGGACTGTAATAGAATAAGTTGCAGCTTTAGACTAATTTTTTGCTTAGGCTTAGGCTTACAAATATGCTTATACTACTGTTCCGGTCCTTTTCTATACATTGGTCATTACAGTCACGGACAGAATTAAGTGCGCAGAAACCGCGATTGCGTCCACTGCGGTTGCGGTTGCGGTTTTGTAATCGCGTCTGAGTGTTTTAGCGATCGCGTTTCAAACGCGGTTTGAGACGCGATCATAGACGCGATTTTAATTGCGTCCGCAGTCGCTGTTTGAACCCCGGTTGCAGTCGCGGTTTGAGACGCGATCGTAGACGCGATTTTAATTGCGTTCGCAGTCGCGGTTTGAACCGCGGTCGCAGTCGCGGTTTGAACCACGGTCGCAGTCGCGGTTTTTGCGTCCATGTAAATTGCGTTTGCGAGCGATCGCGATTGCGTCTGAAAGCGATTGCGATTCGAACCGCGTTTGGGTCGCGACCGCGGTTGCACTTAATTCTGTCCGTGACTGTAAATCAATAGACAGTTTCCTAATTTTAACTCCTGAAACTAATACAACCTAAATACAATGTTTCTAGATTGAATAATATTCAGGATGCCAAGCCAATCATCTTTGAATACACTTCTGGAGTCATTGTTGGAGCTGATCAAATCACTGATTTCCAAGACAAAAATCCAAAAGGCATCTGTCTCCGACACCGTGTTCGAACCACAACGACACCTTTTGAGATGCCAACCTTGCTTGGTTCCTTTCCAGAAGCACTGTTCGAAATGCCGTATGCTATTAGTAGAATACACATTAAAAAGCGTGATTCAACAATAACAACTATTCCTAATTATGCCATGATTACCAAAATGTAAACATTTCGATGCCCCAGTTATCATTACTTTGTTTTAGCTGCAAATTTTATCCATAGCCCTGATCTGTTATACCAACGTTTCATAAAACACCGAAACAACCGCACAAATTCACAAAAGTAGTGGTAACGGTGCCAAAGGCCTTAGCAAAAATATAGCCTAAATCTAAGCCTACTCTTTTCTGCAGTGCCACCAGAAAGAGACGGCCCTAAAAGTTACATGGGGCAAAAACTACCGTCCAAACTAGAAAAAGTAGCGAAAATCCAATCTTACTAACCTGTCTCAGCCATACTGGTTGAACAGAGACGTCAAAAACCGTCGCTTTCTTGATTCTTGTGCAAGTTGAACAACTTCTTCATGATTGTGCGAATTCATTTCTTGCATTTCCAACGATTTCAGCTACAAAAATAAAACCTACATATCAATCAAATACTGCCAGGTCTAAACTTTGGCAGTTTGCTTCTTATAGCTGTTGATATTTCACTGGTACCCTTGATTTTATTGCTGTTACTTCTTCAAAATATCCAGTCCACTTTGAGAAAGTAATACACATTATAGCCCCGATAACTTCAGTTTGTAGACCAAAAATTTTAAGAAACTAACCGCTTCGAACGTCTTTGTTTCTTCGTTTTTGCGATCCAAAGTGTCTAAAAATTTTATATTTCAAATGACGTGAAATGATCACCACGTAATAGTTCAAATACATGGAAACAAGCAAGGAATATAACAAAACTAGTCTGATAATGGCAAATTCACGATCATAAAAATACCGGAAGCACAGTTTCGATGCGTTACGCAATTAAATAAAGTTCAGGCGCACTGTCTATTTTGAAGAAAACTCTCAAATAAATTAAACAGATCTGCTGTAATCTCAGTAAGGTTACTGCCTAACGCGCAGTGCCCAGCAGCGCCCTATAGAGACGGCGTTTTAAACCGCAACGTTGATCACAATTGCTCTTTTCTTGAAAGCATTCGCTAGCAAGCGTACTTTGAACTGCTCGCGATTGCTGCATCGATAATCGTGAATGCTCCCGGAACAAGAATGCACAGTATTAAATTTTACAATCGCTTGTAAAGGGTTTTATAAGCGAAATTTGACACGGTGTAACCCCGGATGTGTCACAAGTATAAAACAATAATTCAGATGCAATCATAAATAATGAATCGAATATGCAGTAAACGCAATTCCGATTACTGCACACTATGGAGGGTTGCGCTATACTTGTCGAGCGGCGCCGTCCGGTGCCGTCCATCGCCGTCCGCCACCACGCGGCATCGTACGTGAGTAATTCACGTACGATACCGCAAGGCGATGTACGGTGACGGCCGGTACCGGTCTGCGCTTCACGACAAACGCACGGTGACGGACGTCATCAGATGCAATAGCGCCACCCTTACATAACTCTGTTCGTGACTGATTTTCCTAAAACCAAATTATATTATATTCCACACAAATCCAAAAAAACTTACAGATCAAAAGTTCCGCAAAATTAATATCCCAAACACATGAGTAATAATCACTACCGCTATCGTACGTTAACCGCTCATCGAGTGCTCGAATTGCAGCCGGATAATCTGGTTCAGACAAGAACTGATAAAAAAGTGCTTCCTTAAAATACAAAAATATACATTTTCAAAAACAAGCTTAGCTTCTGTTTTGCAAACAATACAGCATACTTAAAGCCCAGCGCATAAATTTATTTAGAAACTCAACTATAAAGGCATACATAGACAAACGTCGTTAAGCAACTCTTGTAAATTTCACATTCTCAACCGGCTATAAAACGTATTCACTACGAATTCGCTCTGTAAACACAAAAAAGAGAACTGTGATATCTATAAATACAAAACTTGACTCACTGATCCGTGGATAGCACTGTATTCTCAAATGGCTATAGTACATATCGTTAGCTCTGTAGCTATAGATTTTTAAACAAAGTAACTAAGAAAACACGAGTAAATACAACCACAATAACAACTGTCCGAAAATCACCACATCATACAGCGCACATAAATCCCATCTCTGTCATCAACAACTGGAGATAGGAGCTACACACAGATCAGAATACGGTCATTGCACAAAAACTAATACGTAGTCTTCATAGGCGTGCAAATTTCGAACAAGAATTTAGCTGGTACAAACTAAAAAGTATCTAAAAATAATCCCTTTACAGAAATCCCAAAAGGAGTTTGACCCCCAAAAACCACCAACTGACTACGCCCTCGATAGTTTTTTAACCTGAGTATGGGCTTTCAAATGACGCACACACACAATCATATTGCTAAACATTGTGTCGTTCCAGTCTGCAGTCAGTGCACTAGTTCGCAAACAAATGCTAAATCCATCGCTGGATAAAAACATTGAATACAAATACGATTTCATCGCTTTTGCGTACAAACTTTGAGCTAAAATATTACGCTGAATTAGATTTTTAAAATCTGATTAAAATGATTCAACTTTATAAAAAAATCAAAATTTTTAAAGGCGAAGCCAGGAGCGTGTATACGGGGTGATAATGGGATAGATTTTTAAAATCTGATTAAAATGATTCAACTTTATAAAAAAATCAAAATTTTTAAAGGCGAAGCCAGGAGCGTGTATGCGGGGTGATAATGGGATACATCCCACGAAACTTGTGGAACAAATTCGGAAAAGACGCCTTTGCAGGCTGTACAATAACTAATCTGCAAACGACAAAAATTTTCTCGCTTGCTACGATTGCTCGTAACAAACTTTCAAACGTAGCTATTCGGCCTCGAAATTAAATCCTAGCAATGTCTCAGGGCAAAGCTTCTCCGATAATTTCCTCAATATATACTTCATTCCGTCGGCGATCCAAACCCAACTTATTAGTGTCCCCGCACCCTAGTTGCAACTAACCAAAATACAAATCAGCTTGAGTGCGACGCCATCCAGAATGAGCAGGATTAACTTCAATTGCATTTTCAAGCAACTGTCCAATCATATCAGACAGAAACTGTTCATTTACATGAGATCCACTGAAACATTAAAATGATTGAAACAACTAATTTCAGGAGCCGTATTCTCGAGCAGGCAGCACATATATTTCCAACATTAGTATCAGATCGTCGAACAATCGAAGTACCACGGTTGGGAATCTGAAGTTCCATACTTTAAAAAGACAAATTAAACATACTAAATATCCAAGTGTCGAAACTCGCCATTCACTAATAATTTGTAAAGTTACAAGATCTATCATCAACTGGTGACTGTCGCTAAACACTTGAAAATACGGCCCAGATAAAAATTTTTTAGTTTACTTAAATCCAATCCAATAAATTCCATGCATCTTTACATTGCAATCTGAACAACACTGTATCTTTCGATTTTGACTTATTTTAAATTCACTTCGTGCCGTTTTCTATACTTTTACCGTATATTATTAAAAAATGCAATAAAAAATTAGCAAGCAATGTAAAGCCTAATTAAGCAAATAACCAGGTTTGAGACACCGTTTTTGGCAGTTAAAAAGCTTAAGATACATTACTAAAACCAGTATTGCTAGATTGCAATTGTGGCAATTGCATCTACAGCACATATGTTGTGGTTTCATAATCTTGACTGAATTTGGCTAGACTCGTGTGATTAAAAACGATTTTGATGGCGTTTCGGTTGAAAATCTAAATGCTTTGCGGTTTGTTATCCAATATCGATTCCACTTGATCCATGCCCAGGATTGTAAAAAGGGTGGGTTATGTTCTATAAAAATTTCTAGGTGGTGCCTTATGTTGCAAGCTGAAACCATGTCTAACATCCCATTCCCTTGCACTTAATTCCGTCCGTGACTGAGACTTATTCCACACTGAACTTACTTGATTGCGGATTTTACAAACAAACCGCCATAATCAGACCATAAAAATCGACCGGAATGAGCCGTGGATTCTAAGCAGTTGTAGAGACGCGCCAAAAATGACAACATGACTGATATGCACAATGGTTCCTGTGAACAACAAAAATAATGTCTCATAATCGACTTTAGAAAATTTGGGACATTACATTAGAACACACAAAAGAGAAGTAACGGAAAATAGATTTTCACGCCTGCGCAAAGATACCATGAAACGCATTTCGTGCTATGAATATTAACCAAAATTACAATAAGCTTACCTTAATATATTTCATTATTGTAAACAACGTCGGTCGGCTTATTAGCAACGGTTTTGAAGGTTCGCGATTGACAGTGAGCACCTGGCCAGCCGCAGCTTAAACAAACCATAAACAAAATGTATATTTTATTACCCAAAAACCAATACGGGCCCAATATTTAAAATTCACCATCAAGCCAATATTGCATTCGACCAGACCTGTAACCAACTCAACATGGTAGGGCAGCCAAAACCATATTAGAAGGGGCCTGCACAAAATTCACATGACTTACAAGCGGGGTTAAAATCTGGGGAAGCAGCAAACATTTACTAGGTGGCTGGCTAAGCAGTACTTGGTCCCCTCTAGCTACCGGTCGGTATTCCACAATTATGTAATTAACCGAAGCGTTCGTTCATGAAAATTACGACAGCAAAACTCGCTCCTCGGTATATTCATCTAAAGCTGTTAGCATAAAGAATAATTTGCTAGTAAAATTTCTGAAACCTTCTTCACACGTGAAAATTTTCGCATCGAGAAGTCGTAGCTGCAACTTGCGGCTGCAAGTTCTCATAGCAAACCCTTGGATGTAAGAATTATAGGGCCTTCCGCAGCTTTAAAAACTAACGCCTAAACCAAAATCCGAGTAGCTTGTACTCAACAGAAAACTAGCTTACTTCGTTTAATCTGTGTGGTTTCTTCAAATGTTGCCAGCAGTAAACTAAAAAATTCCAAGGGCAATTCTTGATTTCCACCAGCAATTTTCACTTCGTAACACAACGCCGCAAGTAGAATCGAAAACTGAAACAAACGCAAAACAAGCCAATAATATATCAAGTTTTGAGTGATAAATGATCCAACATTCGTCCAGGGAATCCAACTAGGCAACAAAAGTAAAACTAAAATTTGAGAACAACTGGATTCATTACCATATCACAACACAAAACAAACAACAAACAGACGAACGAACGGACAAACCAACCAACCAACCAACCAACCAACCAACCAACCAACCAACCAACCAACCAACCAACCAACCAACCAACCAACCAACCAAACAACCAACCAACAAACAAACAAACAAGCAAACAAACAAACAAACAAACAACAAACATACAAACAGACAAACAAACAAACAAATAAATAAATAAGCAAACAAACAGCAAACATACAAACGAACGAAAACAAACAAACAGACAAACAAGCAAGCAAGCAACCAACCAAACAAACAAACAAACAAACAAACAAACAAACAAACTTTAGTATCTTCAGCTTACATCAGTCATATTATGCACTGATTTGCAATGCATCATAATGTGCTCCCAATCGCACGTATTCAATAAATATGTATGGCATAACATTAACAACTCGAGATCAGGTTGCAATCCTAAAACAAAACAACTTGCGAACATCCAATCTTTCCAAGATTTTCTTTTTTTTTCTTGAATTTCAATGGGTTTTTAAAAAATGCGTTGTGGGTTTTGTTAAAACACATTCAAAAAGTTAAAATAAAGTCCTGTAAAAGTTTAAAGCTTCAGACTAATGAAGAATAGACACCAGACAATGACGGCAACAGCATTTCTTCTTCCCTTAATCACAAAAAAACCTTCGCTAACGCCTCCCGCATCATAACCGAACAAGGTTTATTTATTTTTAATGAACGACATCAAATTTGCAAATTATACAGCACCCACAACCCACAACAGCTTTATTACTTGTCTGGCCCATCAGTAGCCGCAGCGTGGAGCGTCTCATGCGCTGTTTGACTCGATGTTCCAATCCTGATGCCCTACTACAAACTCCTCTTCCCTTTACCACAAATATAAACCCACTCTACTCTTTCCCGGTTTGCAACTGAAACAGAGCCGTTAATTTGGCAACCCCTCCAATTTTGCGATCCCACCAGCACCCTAAACGTAGGGTGCAGACGAAATTCCGATTCAAATCCAGTTCCGATTCCGATTTCGATTGCATAAGAGAAATCAAATTCTTAATCATTCATCGTTTTTTAAACTTCGTTATCTGCAATTATGTGCGAAAAATTGATTGCGGTTCTGTTAAGTTTTGTACAACCGGTACTTATATCAGTGTTCAGTATGCATTTTTAAGTCCCATTCACACGTGCAAGTTATTGCAGAGAGAACTCGCAGGTGCAACTTGCACAAAATACCTGCAGCTACGAATATACGCTTAGTATTCGGTTTAGATTTATTCATCGGCCGGCTGGAACCTAAAAATTTATCTCATTCGGAACAAACGGAACATTCCGATTGACCAATCAAACTCCAAATGCAAGAAACTCAAGCGACTTGTAACTGCGTTCACAGGTACCAATTAAATTAAATCACATGAACTTCACCGAATAATTTGCAGTTACAAGAAATTCAAAGCTGCTTTGTGATCAAACTTGCACATGCAAGTCGCACGTGCAAGTTTTTTCTGCAAAAACTTGCACGTGTGAATAGGGCTTTATACTATAGATGTTAATTATCACAAAAACACGAATAATACATGCGTGCGAACTCGCAGAATAACCTGAAAGCCCATATATTGTTTTGGTGCAAACTACTTACATAAAATACGACATGGTATGTAAAAATATGTGCTCTACAAATTTCTAGTTCTGATTTTGGCATAACCTTCCTGTTCCGATTTCGATTCATATTCCGGCAAATTCAGTCCCGTTATGCACCCTGCTCAAACCACAAATGTTCATATCTTACGTACCTAGCCCATGGGTCACCGCAGCTCGCGACAAACATTCTTTGACTCGGTCTGACAATCCAGCGCTCACAACCGTCATCTCTTCAGATCTCGTCAATCTCGCATGGTCACTCACGTGCTCTGTTGTGCTAGTATCGCCAACAGACATGTGCCAGCGTTGCAAAATCATATGCAAGTCAGATCTATCAACAGCTAACGGTGTCAGCTCGTGTAAAACTGCCAGTTGCTGCGGTAAAATTGACCCAACTACGCTTTTGACTTCTGCTTCTACCCACTGCAACAGTCGCCGCGCGTTATACATTTGCTGAAGCAATAAAATAACTTTCACAGAAACAATGCTTTTTTTAGACTAGAAAAATTTGTATACTACCACAAACCTTACCACAAAATTTTAGTAAATGGCGTAATCTTCGAATAAAACGATTTAGCGGAAGCACAGGGCAAGACTTTCCACGAACCGCTGCTTTAGCAATAACGCAGCACCTGCTAAAGCAAAAAAGTTTACTGTTCGACCAGAAAACAGTACACCATGTTAAATTATGGAAGACACCTAACAAACGATCCCGGACGATTTCTTTACACGGTCCAAAGCCACAGGAAAACCCAAACGTGTGTTGCACTAAATCTATGGTTTAAACATCTAAATTCAATTCATTTTCGAAAACTAGAAAGTGCCAAAAAAGAATATTAACCCTTTCTTACCCCTACAGCAGCGAGCTGATTAGCTTTTGAGCTGACAACAAACACAATATCTAACAACGGGCCAGTAAGTCGTGTCATAACAGGCTGCATTGATGTCGGAACAGACCACTAAAACATGCAATAAGCCTTACATTCACCAACTTTTATAAAAGTTAATTAGCCAAACCGCTATAACTCCCCAGTGATCAAAAATCTTACTAGTGAACTGCATTTCTGTTAATGAGCAACTAAATACAGACAGTACACGAGCAATACAGATACAGTGCGCAGTGTATAGGAATTCGTACATGTATGTGCAGTGTAAAATTTCCACAAGACGTGAGAGCCTCATTCGGCTTAAGCGCATGCTCCTACAGCTGAGTACTACTGCCGCCCAACAGAGAGAATGGTTCAAATCTTAGCTCGATATTGGTCTAAGATGAAAATGAAAATATTCACGTGCGAAATGGTTATAATGGAACCATACAAAATTTAAGCCTTGTCTGCAAAACAGTTTACCAAAAACTTTTTTAAATCTATCTAAGTAAATTCATTAACAAATCTAGTCACTTGTTTGCATATTAAATAAATTTAAAAATTAAACACTTTAAAGGTGTGTAAATACCACAGCAGGCAACACTGCTATTTTAGTCGAGAAATGATACAATTATACTTCCAAAGGTTTAATCACACGACTTACATGAGTCGATATCCATGTTCCAGATATTTTGGTAGCGTTTGCTTTAATATCTTCCGGCACATAAGAAGTAAGGAGCAACCATCGTACAGTATGATCCATGGTAACACCTTAAAATAAATACAACTACAATACTATTATCAGATAGAATGACACTCGCCCGTCTATGTCCTAGCAGCATTGGCTTCTCAACATAAATTGATTTACAATTTAAACTGCTTTCAAAAGACTAACATTCATGAATGTTTTTCCAGTTTTGCACAGAATGGTTTACGCCGTACGTATGCACTTTAACAAAATACGATTATACCGAATTATATTTTAAATCTCAAAAGTGCACGTATGTTCGCCTAGACACACATGACAGACGCGAAGATTGTTGATTCAACGCCAAACGCAAACGTTTGGTAGTCATCGTTTTTCATATCACACATTTTTGATCTTCACGAAACATAAAATCGACATAAAAATCCCTCTAAGACTAACCCATACGTCAACAGATAACTCAGAGCATCAAAACAATCTCAACTTACTTTGCCAATCAGTATCCGCCAACTGTGGAACGCTTTTCTCCACTTTACGGCTATCGTGGCGCATTAAGCGTTGTTTAAATCCATCCGCATTATTATTGAGAATAAAATCTAATTTGTTTGAAGTTAACAAAATCTGCTTAACGTATGACGACCGAGTTGCGATATATCTTAAATTTAAATTTAAAAACAGATTTTACCAAACCATAAAAACCGCACCTAAACCGCAAATAACAATGCACTAAATTCGTTCAACGCCTAAATTTTAATATAGCACAAAAATAACGAACAGTATGATTCGCGTACCAGCAACATGTGCGCCACAAATTTCTGGGAATAAACGGCATTGCAGACATTGTTTGAAAATGTATACTATTAACCGGGAAAATGTAACTCAAGAGCTAATAAATTCACCCTGCATTAATATCGATTTTTCACAACGTTTTCAACAATGTGTGTTAATGAACTGACCATATCCGAGTACATTTAGGCTCCACATATAACTTCAACCAGTTCTGTTTCGCCCTGCTAAGTTATTTTCAATAAGTCATTAAACTAACCTAATAAACGTATTCCAACGTTCTTTTTGTTTTGTACTCAGGAAACACCACATTTCAGATAACTGCTAAAATTTAAATTTAAATATTGCAATAATATGCTGATTTTGAGTAGAAATTAGAGAACTAATCAAAAAATATTAATGAAATTTCACTGGCTGCTCGCAATGTTGCTACTTTCCTGCTAAACACTACAAATCACATCCTTAGCTAAATCTCCAATCACTCAAACTATCGTCACTACGTATATAGATTTTAGTAATTTTGAAATACTATTTCATAATTTATTCCAGTACAAGTAACACACCACCAACTGTATTAAGTAATTTAGACATTTTTCAAGCTTAGTTAAGTTGTCATCGCTTCAGATAAACAAAAATACCAAAAAACAAGTCAGTAATTATAACACAGATTTAACTGGAAGCAAACTGTTCAATCTAGTAGACATATTATTTGCTACAGTTTTATTTGTGTTGAAGAAAATTGTTCAAAATCAACCAACCAAGACGTCTTGCCATGTCCTTCACATTAAATTCATATCGAAAAGCGAACTCTACTTTATTCCACTCAGAACAACAATACGAGCAAAATATTTCGAGTTGTCTTCTTTTTGTTTACCGAACACTACACAAACCTGGAACATAAAGCCAGCGAATTGCGCATTATTTATCGATCGCAACTGACTGTACGATAGTCCTTCACCGTCCGATATTATCCGAAATATCGTAAACCGTTCTGTATTGCGTCTAACACCCGTTTCTCTAAAAACACAAAACAAACGGTAAACAAAATGGTCGATAAAGCATGCTATGCTGAATATTACTACGACATTTAAATGATTTAAAATGTACATATTATTCAGTTTGTTGCACGAATCTACCAGATCCCAATACATAAGCTGGCAAAAAAACGTTTCGCTTTTCTCAGTAAAACCAGCGCTGTAACTATATTATTTATTTCAACTCAAAAATCCATCGCTGTAAATATACTATTTTAGATTACAATTTCCTGAAATATTGCACAGTTAATTATTTAAACAAATACGAAAAGCACTTGTTAGTGGCATATCGTTTTACAACTATAGGCGTAGCAATGATTTCATTGGATTTCATTGTGGTAGTGCATAACTTCATTTTAAAAGTTTTTTTTGCATCAAATTGACTTGGTTTATAAAACAAAGCGGGTCCTCGAATATCCCTCTATTTCTCTCCCCTAGTATACGCTCTTCAAAATCAAACAGTTTCTCGTAAATCCCCCTATTTTTCAATTCTATACCCCATGCCAACTACAAAAAATGTGCGTTACGCAACAACATCACAATTCACAACATACCGCAGATCATTCGCTGTTTTGAGTCGATGAAGACAGCACCGCGTTAATGCTAGAGGTTTCGGAGAGACGCTTCTAAGCAAATCTGATATCTGAAAATGTTTGCATTGCAAAATGCAAAATCTATCAAAGTAATGACGCAAAAAACATAAAACTATTTGGTCATAAAACACAAAACTTTCTTAAGTGCCCTTCTGTTGTAAAACAAGTTTAGATAAGCATATTCTTCAAATTTACCAGACGTACACTTCACTTGGCAAAATGAATAAACAGCGTCTGAATTTAGATTAGGGCCATAGAGCTATAATTAATAATCAATCATTAAATATAAATATCTTTGTGTGGTTAGAATCAGGATTATTAAATCCCGAGTAGCGCTAAATAGTGTGCAATATAAGGTCCAAGACTGTAAAAACGGTTTCTTTCCGGTTGTCACAGCCCAGTCTTCGTTTGCCAAAAATGGCTGTGCTTTTAAATCTTTGATGAATCACAGCTTTCGTGACTTCAGCTAATCATTTCACACACAAATTTGAATTTTTGAAACCGGTGTTTTAGCCCTTCCCTGGTACCTCATTGAAACTATTTGCAAAAAATTCAGTAATATAAATTTATACGCGTACTATTCAACAAAGTCTGGAGTGACGAGTAGATTGATGCAAATTTTAACGAACCTGATTTTTCCGCTACATAATTATTGGTTAAAGACTATTTATAGAGTGCGCAAATGGCACTTGGCAGCATTAAATTACTTCATGTGGATCACCAGTTTCCATCTTCTGAAGGTTTTCCACAGCAGTCATGTCTTGGCTTTTGTGACCGAGAAACTGGGCTGCTGGCGAAGGACCTTCGATAATTTGTAGAGCGGTACAAAATCCAGATAAATAGTCAAAATCAATAGTCAAGTGTGGACTATGAGTTATTTCAATCTAAAACAACGAAAAGACGTAAGAGTGTCTGCTATACTCGCCGCGCGTCTCTTTGTTAAAATTTCATTTTAATTGTAATACACAGAACAATAAAGTGTAAATATAAAAATGTTCTGGCTTCTCCACAGCGGGGGGCGGGAGGGCCCCAGCACTTTTCGAAATTTTCATTTTCCCCCCGGCGAAAATTTTGCCGCCCCAGGAAAGGCCCCCCGGCGAATTTTCGGCCGCCCCCCAGCAAAATGCCCCCAGCAAATTTTTTTTGCTGGGGCCCCCCAGGACTTTTCTAAGCCAAAAATTTTCAATGTTAAAACATAAAGACCTGGACTTTTTTTGAGGCGGACATTCGGCAAAATGTGATTTTATATTACGCTGAGTACTCATAATTTTTTTAATAGCGTTACAAATACCGGTAGTAACTAGTACAATTCAATAATGAACTGAAAAAAGCACAATTATATAAAGACCGTTTCAGGGCATACAGCATTCGAAAGAGAATAAAAAAATGGTCCAAAAAGTCGGCTTGCAAAATTTTGAGCCTGCCCCCAGGACCCCACAGATCATCTGGGGGGCCCCAGGAAAACTGCACCCCCAGCAAAATTAGCTGCCCCCCCAGGAAACTCCTGGGGCCCCCCAGGAAACGCCCCCGGCGGAAATTTTCAAGCTGTGGAGAAGCCAGATGTTTGTGGTTTTCCAAAATAGCTTTGTTATGGCTTACTTTTAGTTCGTCGCTAAGTGTAGCCAAATGTTGAAAATGTTGCTTCGCATTCTCCAGATCTTTGAAATAAAAATGATATAAGGCCAAATCATAGCGAATCTGGAAACAAAAGACAACACTCGTTCACAACAGTTTATTCATCTCAATGATTTATATAGTGATGTTTAGAGAATTATAAAGAAACTACCACAACTGTTGTATAACGATTAATATCGTATGCGGCAAACTGTTGTAACCGGTCAAACTTTGTTCACAAGAAAAACCGATCAAATCCAAAAAATGCCAAATTGCTAAATTTTCATTTGGTTAGTTCTAAATTGACAAACCAGCCCTATCACATTGTTATTGATAAACTCTGAGTTATATGCTCCGGATTTGTAATATGTATGAGGTTATACCTTAAGAAATTATATGCATGGCAGTCTAAGGTCATGTGAATTAATGTTTCTTCTGACGTACTACACATTGGGTATTGACTACATTTGAACATAGAAGTGAAGCTGCAAATGATCTTAAATCAGCTAAACAATCCTCGTACTTGTCATTCTGTTTTAAATGTCACAAGGCACCGAAATTAAATTTTCACTTTTCCACTAACTTGAGCAATCAATGCATCAACGGTTAACGATTTCATCGCGTCCCAATTCGCTGTATCCGCGTAATCAAGTTTCGCTTCCGTTGGCAACTCAAAACAACCGCAGGCCAAAACGCTATACGCGGGTGTAGCCGGAGGGCACAAAATCAGTTTTTCAAGGATTGGTGCGAATATATCACGCGTTTTGTTGCATACCTAAAGTAAAGTAAGATTTTGCCCAGGGTCGTAAAAACGGTCCATGTGAATTATAAGCGCCTGCCCCCTAGCCCTAAGCGAAAACCTCAGCATAAACCTAAGTAGCAACCTAAACATAAGCCTTAACAAGCTAATTCTAAGCATAAGCATAAAACTTTTTGTCTTTTCTCTCAGTCCATCATTCTGACTGAAACAATCTGGTTTTGGCTTGTTTCGTCAACTGGACTAAACTTTGAAGTTCCATTAATTTTAAGCGGCAAACTTTTTTGTTCGAAACAAATTAAAACACAAGAAGCACTGAACGAATAAAATATACAGGTTTCCCCACAGAAAACTTATACCTCGTTGAGAACACCAAGTCGCTTTTCATCTGCTGCCAAAGACTGGTCGAACATTGTCTGTCTAGAAGTAAGAATGGCTTAGATAGTAATTTCTCTTCTCATTTTTTGTGTTGAGGGAGGGTTCCCTCAGGTTCAACCTGGATAAAAACCTCAGACAGTTTAAAGAGTGGGTAACGGATTTTCCAGATTTATCCTAAGGGAATTTTTATACGTTTTATACTCTTGTGCTAGCCTTTAGTATAATCACTTCTGGCATAATTTAACGATATTTTCGGCTGATAAATGCTTCCAGAAGAAGAGTAGTGTATTCGCGCTAAAACGTAAAATATCAATGGGAAATCAATATGTTTTAAACATTTTCAAATTCAAGTCACTTCAACTTTGTGAAAAACATCACAATTTTCGGCAACTAATTTATACTGTTAATGTTAACATACCATTCTTCACGCATAAATGTAAACCGTTCAGAAATAAGCTAACGAAATGAATAAGAATTATATGGTTCAAAAACTTACGGATTCGAAACCGTAGGCTTTGCAGGCGGCTGCGGCAGCGAATCATAAAATGCACTATGAACACACCTGCAAAAACAATGGGTCGCAGACTCAAATAATAGACTTTCGTGTGGGCAGATAACCACAGACAAGGGTCCGGAAATGCACTAAGCTTAGCAACAGACAGATTTTGTCGCTCACAATAATGTCCTATATTCAAAGACTACCGTTTTATTAAAAATGAAACGTTCAATTTTAGTTGTGCCGTGAATAACCAAGAGAAAGTTAGCAAGCTTGCCGTTAACAATAACCTACCATCGTACGTCTGTGAATAACCTGAGCCCAATTTGCATCTTTTCGAATTTGCAATAATAAACCCAGAAATATTTCTTCAAACTACTTTGAAAAGTTTGCAATCAATTTCAAAACACAAATCACTCACATGAAAATCCAGTATCCTCCACTGCCCTCTACCCCATCCGATCGAAAACTCCAACAACTTGAACTTACCACCGGCAATGCGTAACCAGCGCAAATTGAGCCTGAGCTGACGCGATATGAAACTCGGTAAAATCAAATTTATCCGGTTGAGTTAAACTCGACGTTGGGTGATCGGGAGACCAAAAACACGCAACTAATTTTGTCATCAGATCTCGGCCGCGAACAAGTCCTAGTCTGCAACAATAAGCAACATAACACAGCGTAAAAACAAAATGTATTAAGCACTCCATAACGGAAAAAACAATAATAAGCACAATGTATGCATGGCATTTAATTTCAGACTTAAAGTTTTAACGAAAAAGTATTACTACACTGTAGTAATTAATCTGGAACGAAAAAGGTAAGCAATGTTAAGGGCCTCGTGCGAGTTTTTGAAGCAAAAACTTGCACGTGCAACTTGCTTGTGCAAGTTCGGCCACATAACAGCTTTAAAGTTCTCGCAGCTGCAAATAATTGCAGTCGTATGCAAATTACTCACTTAATTTCATGTCAAGGCGTAAAATAAATTGCTAACGGCCCAAAAAGTTATTAAAATTGAGTAATAAATTCGGATTCCAGTTTTGTTTGAAGAATTCTTGCAACTTACGCATTGCGTATTTTAAGCAAATTCCAATCAAAATAGCTGCCAAGATAAAACGCCAAATTCCACAATGTGGCCGACTTTGCTCTTGAAGACGCTAGTGCATCTGCTGAAAACAAAACAAAAAACCTGAAAACTAAAGAACTGAAAACATATTTGTTTAAAAAATGATAAACCAATTTCGTGTTCTTGATTTTAACTTCACAAATTATTATCTTATGTCTGAACGTTGAATCAAATTACAACTTTCATTCAAATCTCAAACTGCATTCACTTCCATTTTGTATCAAACTATCAAAATAAAAAAATTACAGTGAGAAATTTTCATATTTAACGCAACTTCTGCTACATAAAATTACAAATTAACACATCCGTAGTTTAACTATTTTACGAACTACCGATAACAGGCGCTATCTGCTATAGTCTTCTGAAAACGAAATTCAAGTTAGAAATAGTTTTTACCACCTGCTAAACTCCTACATAGAATTTCACGCTAACACAAACTGAAGTTTGCCTGTTTGAAAATCCAACGCTAACTGATGGTAAGTAATCTAGCAGTAACCATTTGCGAACATAACATTAACTACACACGTACCATCTTTCGGAGGATTTTTCAACAACGAATCGTCATGAGCAACAGCCTGTTCCACAATTTCAGTAAACAACCGTTCAGGCGTTGGAACTGAAATGCAATATAGAGCTTTCACACAAACCCAAGACACACAATATTAACAAAACAAACAAAATAACTGCAATATCAAACAATACCGCCCGATACAACGTCTTCGAGTTAACGCTTTTACTAAACCCTATAATCTTCAAAGTATTATTGCTCAAAAATCATATCAAACAATTATTGTTTTCGGCAAAACAGTAACCACTAAACATAACGTTGAGTACACAACTACTTGAAGAATAAACTTAAAAATGCAAAAACTTGCACGTATGATCAATATAACACAACATATCATTTTTAAATGGTACTTAAACAAACGATGGCATATAAAGCGTGCCGACTTTGGAATGCCCGTTACACTGCTCAAATGCTACGTACTTAGCATTAAATACAAATCAAAGTATATGCGACTCTCAACCGCGACCAAAACACGAAACGTCGCACAAGTACTGCAACAAACTAAACGAACGAACCTGGTACAGGATTGGCCAGAAATTCTTTGAGACTAATCGGACGCACCGCAAAATCGAACCAGTTCGAAACTGGCGTTTGATGTAGAAAATTAAGCGCTTGCATTCTAATTTAGTGTGATATGTAACAAAACTAAAAAATTCAACTCATTTCATTTCAATCATTAACCATAATTAAACCCGTAATTCTAAAAAGTTTAAACTGACCTCAAACTTGCTTATAAAGACAGCGCAACTTTTATTTAATGTTCCGATTTGTGATGGTAGTTTGAAAGAGTAGCATCAAATTTGACACTACATATCAGCTTAAACTTATACTTTTTTCACCACTTAAGCTTACACTTTTTTATCGCCGCTTACGCTTAGGAATATGCTTCTCTACAGTTACGGCCGTATTAGCCAGTGACGGCATAATTTTACGGAGCCAATGTCCAATCAAAATGCATCAAACCTTAACTGTTTACAAAAATCGAAACATACTACGTTATTGCTGTAATGAGCGTTTCCAAGCTCTCCAACCTGCGGCATGCGGCACCTTTGCCACACTTTTACTGTAGTGAAACGCCACGTTTCAACTGTGGTTAGCAATTATTTTGGCACTTTACGACTACAAATCAAGTAGTGTTTGTTACAAAATAACCGCAAATACCTTTCCGTTTTGTCAACCGGTCTTGAGCTGTCTGAGCATCTTCTACAACCGGTGGTATCCGTTATACTGAACCAGAGGCCAACACATCATCTTAGTATTCAGTTTCTGTCTTTTTTAAATTAGTGAGGTTTAAACTCACGTCAAGTCTCGTACAAAATAACCATAGATGGCCACTAAACCTTTGTACATTTCGACACAAATTAAACGCTAACAGATCGCTCTGGACTCTATAGAAAACAGCAATAAACTCAGAAAAGTGAAAATATTTTATGCAAAATATATCACAGAATAGATCGATAAATATATAAAATGTTAACAAGCCCATGCTAACATCAATGGCGGAACGATTTTCTGCGCGACTTCAATAGAGTAAGCTTACGCTTTAGATTAATTTTTGGTTACGCTTAAGCTTAGGTATATAAGCTCTTTCGTAGGCTTAGGCTTAGGCTTAGCAATATGCTTATACTACTGTTACGGCCTGTTCCATACATTGACCAAGTAGCTAACATAAAACATACTGTTTTGAACGTGCAGTATTGAAATAGCGTAAGTTTTAATCACATGATACAAGAGCAGTACCTATAAAATCATATATACTAACACCAAACAGCTAACAGGTTTACAGCAACCTAACCGATCAAAATAACAACTTATCCGCAACAAATCCTTCTAATATCTTCAGTTTGACGCCAACAGGTCCAACATATCCGTTAGTTTTAATCGCAGCCACGTGATCAATATACCAACTCGGAATGCCACTAATATCCCTGAGACCAGACAAAATAACATGCAAATAGTGGGGTGAAGGCAGTCCTTCTATCACTGGCAACGGCTTTTGATAGGTTCGGCACACAATTGGTTCTGCAGTCGGTGTGTTCTCCTCTCGGATTGGCCAAACCGTTACTTCCAGTCTACAGTAACCGCGTTCTTGTTCGTCCAATGATTCCGAATCGCTCTGATTCAACGTCCAAACGCATCCCCACACTGACGTTTCGGGATCTGGCACTATAGTGGCACCACAGCCTTTCCATAGCGATTTCGTTGGATGTCCAGAAAAAGTCAATCTATAATTTTTCAATTCTCCAGCGCATACAAAATGAGCAGACGGATTCTTTAGATGTATTCGTTCAGCAAGTAAATTGCTTCCAAACGCAAAATAATTGAATCGAGACATAATCTTCGTACTCACAGCGTACATAAATTTTATGCTACCAAGATGCACCATTCAAGCGGTAACAGTAGTATAAGCATATTCCTAAACCTAAGTTTAAAAATGAGCTCATACCTAAGCCTAAGCGAACTAATTAGTCTAAAGCTTACGCTTTCTCTATTGCAGTTACGCAAAAAAACGTTCCGCCATTTAAGATATAACATTTCCGCAGTGGTTCATCAAAATAACTACTGTAGTAGTTTCCAGAATAAGAGGGAATCCCCACTTTGAATCCCAATCAATATGAGTCTGTATCCCGAATTTTAGAATCCACAAAACACCAAAGCAGAAGAATGCACTAACTCGAAAGGCAAAATAAATATACCTTCTTAGCCCACTACTAACTCCTGCCAATGTAAAGAACAGTATTATAAGCATATTCTCAAGCCTACGAATGAGCATATTCCGAGGCCTAAGCCAACCAAAAAATTTAGTCTAAAGCTTACTCTTTTCGAGTCCCGCAGAAAAACGTTTCACCACTAATCTTTACATGGGCCCAAACTCTCAAAGAATAGCGATATCCACTACACTGTGAAAAACTGGACGATCCGCGATTCGACCATTGATAGGACCCGACAGTTTGCAGTCTGGACAAAACCGAAAACGGCGAATCGTCGCTCATGGACCGGAAGTCGACCAAGACCTGGTTAATCGCTTAATTGCTTCACAATTGCAGTAAGCGCCTACATTTTATGTTTGTGTATAGCTAAATACCCAACTAATAAAAACACTCCGAACGAGCCAAATTTACTAAAACATCCTGAATACTTTATAATACAGCGCCGCATGAAAATAAATTGCAAAATACACGTGTAAAACAGGGTGCAACCGGAGGTGAATAATACCGGAGCCGGAGGTCAACGAAACTTGGCGGAGGTGAGGCGAAATTAGGTAGTAAAATGATGGTTAATTAGTCAATTTTAGCCAATATCTGCAATATGTTGTTTGGTTGATTGGTTTTATACTAATTTTCTATACTACTTCGAAAATTCTTTCCCGAAAATTGTGACAAAAGTAAAAGGAAACGCGCTAAACAGAGGAATTTTGCAAAATTTTACTACCGAAATTGCCGGAATCTCCGGCAAAAAATTTTACCAGAGCCGGAACCATAGGCCGATTTTCTGCCGGAGCCGGAGACAGTCCTCCGGTTGTACCCTGGTGTGAAACGATCACCAAAAACACAATTATTAATGACATTAAAACTCAACATCTGAATTGGGTTTACATGCTTATTTCTTACATCGTACTTTTAACACTGCGTCTGTCTGCTACCAAAACATATCGTTGATTCAGACGTTAATTATAGGGGCCTGCCCACAGGGGACTTAAAGACCAGGAGTCTTAAGCTTGAATTTAGGATTTCGCTTATGATTGGTCTTACGCGTAAGCTTAATTTTAATACGCTTAATCAGCATGTCCTTATAAATTAACATGGGCTGCCCATTCATTAAACGTCAACATAATCAAATCCAATGCATACCGTAAGTAACCGCTAAAACTATGCTATGGTTACTAATAGTTACGAGTCGGCTTTGCATCCAAAGAAATACTTATAAATGTTTTCCGCATCTATGGCTGCGTTGCAGAAACGTGACCAAAGTCCAATTTTCACTTCAGATATAAGTCCGAGGTTTTAAAAGAGAATTAGCTGATGTCTAAGCGGAAAAGCATTCATTACTGCTCTAGTGGTTTGTTATACACGTCTATCCTTCTTTCACGAGAATACACTGCAAGTTCACCTGAGACCTAATTTCAAGCTAGGATTCGAACCCAGGTCTTTAGAATCTTAGGAGTTGACTCTGTTGAATTTCATGTTATCCCTATTCTGAACTCCAAACCTGGGCATTATCCGAAGCATATCTCAAATTTCCCTCCTGTATCGGTCCTGACTATAGAAATTTCAGCACATGTCGCGAATGCATCATGAAATAAACTATTACAAGTTGCACGCTTTGGTGCTAAATTGCTGCTAAATGACCCCTGAAATTATCGATACAAACGCAATAACTGGCAGTTTATAAAACTACTAAAATCCAAGCTTATGCTGTTTTAGAGGCGCCCGTTTTCCGGTATAACAGTAATAGAGTAATCTTAGGTGTTACACTAGTCTTTACACTTATGTATAGTTTTACATCTATCCTTAAAGGCTCAGGATAGCCACCGACGCAGCGCACATAAATATTGCCACATGACACTGCTAACAATTTATCAACAAAAATTTTATTGACTTGAGCACAAGTACAAGCGCAATCTTAAAATTTAGGCTTACTGTTACACTAAGGCTTAAACTACCGGTACGCCCTAAAAGCACATAAACCAAAATCCGACTAATTTCGGCACTTAAAACGAGTCATCCAACTGTACCGCTTCAGGTTCTGCCGAATCCGTCTCATCTATTCGATCTTCCTCATCTTCATCATCATCATCGATCATATTTTCTAGTTCCTGTTCTGGCCGGCTACTGCCATCTCGTCCACCCGGATGCCTTCCGCTGCGACCATGAAACTGTGACGTACCTTCCGGTGCAGAATCAGCTCGAATGTCAGCGCTGTTACAATTCGCTCCATCACTACTTTGCGCACAAGCTGTTCCTTGACAGTGATAGCCACCATTTGAGCTTCCAGCCGTGTTTGGTGAGGAACCCGAACTTCTCAAGCCGGATGCAGAACTGGCTGAGCTAACAGGAACCAGGGAATGAACCACTGAATTGGGCTGGTGTCCTACAGACCCGCTTCCACCCAGGGAAGGCAAAACCGGTGCCTTGTTGATAACTGCAACACCGGCATACGATCGTCCAATAGACATACAGGACGGAAGCATCGTCCATGTGTCGGTTTTAGGGTTGTATACTTCAACAGACACCAAGTTTGACGAGCCGTCATCTCCTCCAGCGGCGTAAAGAAGGCCTTTCAGCGTTACAACTCCTGAAAAAACTAGACAAACTAAACTACAACCAACAGTCACGAAAAGAATTAAACGCAATAGGCTTGCATGGCAACTACGAGTATAATAGAATATTGCTAAACCTAGGCCTAAGCGTTCAACACAACGGTTAACCGAATTAATGCAGCAATCGACTGACCTCAAGTAGTTAATTCAGTTGACAGGTCAACTTTGACACAAACGAAAAACTATGTTAATGATTGAATTACTCGGTACGATTAGCACCATCACAGTCGTGACTGCAGTCACCATTTCATAGCATAGTTTTATACCTTCAATCGTTTGCCAATGCGATTACAGTATAGTATTATTTCTGTCCGTGATTACACACAATATCATGCACAGTAGTATTTCACTACAAACCTGCATTTCTTCTACATAGTGACATATCAGCGATTGGTTTCCACGCGTCAATATCAGGACTGTACACTTCGGCTGATTTCTTCACTGTTGGTCCATCGTGTCCACCAATAGCGTATAAATAATTGCCAATGACTCCAACACCTTAATACAAAGATAGATGTTTAAAACAAAATGAATTCTTGTAGCGCTATACTTTTTAAATAATTTTAATGTCATCCGGCGCTGGCCGTCATCGTACGTCACAGTGCAGTATCATACGAGGACGGACGATGACGGTCGGCACTGAACCACAAGAAAGTATGGCGTTACCCTAAGAAAGCCTAGGTAAGATCCACATCACAAAATATATCAGTTTAAAACTTAAATGCTATACCAACGCCTTAAAAGCGGTGCAATGTACAAACAAATCTTCAACACGCAGACTTCTTGACAACAGTTGCTGTGTACACAGTGATTACTCAAATGGTAAGTAGATGGGTTAGTTTTCCATATAACTGATTGAGGCGCAACCTCAGAATTTTTACCTATTTCGTAATTACTACATTAAATTCCCTTCACTCCTTAAAAAATCAAAATTTTGAAATCTAACAAATTTTCTTGTGAACCGAACAAGGTAGAAGGAAACAATCAGCAAGATCCTTTATGAATATTCTGTTGAGCACTAAAATTACCTGCACCACTTCTTCTAGTTGTCATACTGGGAACGTTTATCCAGTGATCCGCAACAGGATCATATCGTTCAACTGAGCTCAAGCATTGTCTACTTTGCCCGTCATATCCGCCCACAGCATATAACTGGCCTAAAGAGTAGATCTCTGGTCACTGATATTTTCAAGTCAACTACTCTGCAATCCTTAACATAAAGTATCAAAAATAAATTAACGCGCACGTTAACCTGAACTTAACTGAAAGTTATAGTTTGGTTCGTTGCATTTTTAATATTTCATCTGCTTATCTGATTTTTAAAATGAAATAAACTAAAACACACTATTTAAGACGGCTACCGAGTTTCATGAAAATAACTAATGACCAGTTTGCTTTATCCGTTTTCCACAATATAACGTTCTTAGGTTCCCCGAAAACGACACGAAATCTCAAGTTAATTATGCGGCATTGGTTTCTCAATATCACGTGTTTATAAGAACTTAACAGCTGCATACGTCTAATTATTGAGCGAAGCGAAACAACGAGCAAAGCTCGGAGTGTCGCGAAGCGTTTTGTGTTTTGTACTTGGGGGTTGAAAGGTGGATGTCCGTCTGTCCGTCCGAAAAGAATCTCAGGAACGGCTGAACCGATTTTGATAAACTTTTTTTGTTTGAAAGCCAATTTTCCTGGGGTGTTAACCTCGCATTGGGGTTTTAAAATTTTAAGCTGTCTACTAGCTACAGGCTAATTTGCATAATTAATTAAGCCTAAATTAGGACTTTCCACAATATTTCACGAATTATTACAGTTAGAAGCAATCTAATTTTAGCATTAAAGGGTTTTTGGGTGCGAGAAATCTGCGTATACTGTTTACAAACCTCCAAAACCGATAATTGAGCAGTTAGCTAATATATAATTTGCATATTAGCATAGTTTATAAGCCTAAATTAGGACTTTTTACAATATTTCACTAATTATTAATGTTAAAAGCAATATAATTTCAGCACTAAAGGAATTTTGGTGCGAGGAATTTGAATAAATAGTTTACAAACATCCAAAACCGATAATTGAATAGTTAGCTAATAGCTAATTTGCATATTAGCTTAATTGACAAGACAAAACTAGGACTTTTTAAATTATTCCAAAAATTATTAGAGTGGCTGAAGGGTTTTTGGATGCGAGGAATTTGAATAAATAGTTAACAAACATCCAAAACCGATAATTGAATAGTTAGCTAATAACTAATTTGCATATTAGCTTAATTGACAAGACAAAACTAGGACTTTTTCAATTATTTCAATAATTATTAGGCCCTACTGTAGGTTTTGGGTGCGAAGAATCTGAATAAATTGTTTACAAACATCCAAAACCGATAATTGAATAGTTAGCTAATAACTAATTTGCATATTAGCTTAATTGACAAAACAAAATTAGGACTTTTTAAATTATTCCAAAAATTATTAGACTGGCTGAAGGGTTTTTGGATGCGAGGAATTTGAATAAATAGTTAACAAACATCCAAAACCGATAATTGAATAGTTAGCTAATAGATAATTTGCATATTAGCATAGTTTATAAGCCTAAATTAGGACTTTTTACAATATTTCACTAATTATTAATGTTAAAAGCAATATAATTTCAGCACTAAAGGAATTTTGGTGCGAGGAATTTGAATAAATAGTTTACAAACATCCAAAACCGATAATTAAATAGTTAGCTAATAGCTAATTTGCATATTAGCTTAATTGACAAGACAAAACTAGGACTTTTTAAATTATTCCAAAAATTATTAGAGTGGCTGAAGGGTTTTTGGATGCGAGGAATTTGAATAAATAGTTAACAAACATCCAAAACCGATAATTGAATAGTTAGCTAATAACTAATTTGCATATTAGCTTAATTGACAAGACAAAACTAGGACTTTTTCAATTATTTCAATAATTATTAGGCCCTACTGTAGGTTTTGGGTGCGAAGAATCTGAATAAATTGTTTACAAACATCCAAAACCGATAACTGAATAGTTAGCTAATAACTAATTTGCATATTAGCTTAATTGACAAAACAAAATTAGGACTTTTTAAATTATTCCAAAAATTATTAGACTGGCTGAAGGGTTTTTGGATGCGAGGAATTTGAATAAATAGTTAACAAACATCCAAAACCGATAATTGAATAGTTAGCCAATAGATAATTTGCATATTAGCTTAATTGCTTACGTGCGTTCCAGCTTCGCTCAATAAATGTAGTCCCACTACGACTGGTTATTAATATTATAAACTTAATTATATTCGTGTCGACAAGATGTCTTTTAACCACACATCAACACACGGCATTGAAAGATCTATGCCACCGGTTACCTAAGTTTTTCGTTTTCGGAGGGACCTAGGAAGAATTGCGAAAGATGTAATACATTCGACAGTCGCAAATATTTCACTTTTGTACAAGTGCTTACCTTTTAACACACCAACACCAACACTGCTACGTCTCGTTATCATTGGTGTAAACATCCGCCACTCGCCAGTTCTCGGATCAAATGCTTCTACGCTGTTGAGACCTAAATAGAATCATTACTTACAATACATACAGCAGCAGCAGTAGTAGCAACAACAACAACAGCAACAACAACAACAACACCACCACCAACAACAACAACAATAACAACACCTACAACAACAACAACAACAGCAACAACAACAATAATAATAATAATAGTAATAATAATAATAATAATAATCATACGTAATAATAATATAAAGATAATACTACAAGCGATAAGCTAATACATCATTAGAGCTACCAGCATTTCAAGACAACAACAAAAAGGTTAACAGCACCAGAAGGGCGGAACCATAATTTTTAACGATTTCAATATCATTCGACGCCGCGCGTCATCGTGCAGCGTCGTACGCGAATTAAGATTGGCGCCGCACGACAATTAGCGTATGATGCCGCACGGCGACGAACGGCAAAAGACAACGCTGCATGACAAGCATAGGCCACCACTAACCAGTACCTGAAGACCCGTCAAAACCGCCCACAGCAAATATCAGTCCATTAAGCACTGCAACTCCCAGAGTCGATCTTCTAGCCTCCATGGAAGGACACGCGGTCCAAAGATCTTGCGTCGGGTCATAAACATCGACAGTGCGAACTCGCAAAGAGCCATTGAATCCACCAACGGCGTATACTAGGCCGTTCAGTACGCCAACACCTATAAACACCAATGTATAATCAATCACACTATGTGGGAGTTCGCTACAATGAGCCAAGGGACCCGGACTGGGCCAAAACATCCCCAAAACTCAATTTGCCACCGGATCCAGTACTCTACAGAAGATTGTGCCCCTATGGTTGAGTACTTTATAGCCTTAAAAATCTAACTTTTCTGGACGTCAAACACACTTTTTTCTATACTTTTTAGTTATAATGTAATAGATAAGCGTGTAAAGTGTGTTTACCTGTTATATATTCTCGCATAGGAGTTACCGCCCCAAATTCCGACACAAAAGATAACAATAACACAACACTACAATAAAATTCTGCGAGCTAATAGCTGAAATAACTTTATTTTAAACAAGTTCCGATTCCGTTGGAACGTCGAAACTGCTAACGTCACAACCATGATTTAGCTCCGCATTGCTCCTTGGACATTACGAGACAACAGTCAGAAATCTCTTACCGCATCTACAACGACGCAATGGCAAATCAGATACGGGATGCCACTTTTCAGTTTGAAAATCATACACATCCACGTTGCGAATTGCTTTTGGGGCTTGGCCCCCTATCACAATAATTCTCTATAAGTACACAAATTGTCGTTTATATATTTATAATAAAACTACTGCCATAATTTAAAAACAATGCGATCCGTCTTTATACAGTGACGATTAGCTATTTTTTACATATTCCATCAGTCAGAAATGGCTAAAATAGTCAGACAGCCAAGTTTTAGAATAGAGCATAACAATATGTAAGGTCAAGCAACGTTGAATTATTCACGTCGATAAATACAAAACTATACCGTAAATAAGTCATAGCAAGAGCGATGTTAACTCCAGGTCAGAAGTTGCAATTGGCAACAATCTGTGCACAATAGAATACACCCACAGCAAGTTGCATTATTAGTGCACATATTTAATCCAGACTGACATCGTTCAATGAAACCTAATACGACTAGCAAGCGGTATTACCTCATCCAAAGTAAGTTGTGGACGGCCAATAATACAACGCGCTGCAGATATATTTGGCCAATAATACAACGCGCTGCAGATATATTTGTGTTCACAGAATGAACTCAGTTGAGGATATTTTCCAACAGTTACCATAAAACCTTGTAAAGTGATAAATTTTAGTAATTTACATGCTCTGGTCCAGAGTCGTTATCGACTCTTTACCATAATACTCATTCATTAACAGGGTTAAGCTATATTTCACAAACCTTTGGTAAACCGACTGGTATTCTTGGTTTTATCCTTGGCGATTCAAACAAGTGTTTTTGCTCGGCTTTAAGCAAATGATACTTTAACGCTTCAATCAAATAATCTTTACATTGGGGACTTTCTCGAATCAGTGGCTCTGAGTCGACCTGAAAAATAAGGTTGCCGTATAAAGATAAAATCTAGCAAAACCACGACAACAATCATGTTAAAATTTATTCAACTTTTCAGGACTCATTAAAACATACGCTTACCTTATCGATGAGATATTCCTGCGAAAGTAAAGGCAAACGAACGTATTCCATTAGCTCAGATAAGTTCTGGCGCCGCGCGCTTGAGTCATAATTTACCCACTGAATAACAGCTTCGAATACCTGTCACAAAATAGAAAATGATAATAAAATGTCCATGCAATCGGGTGCAAAAGAAACTGATAACACTGGAATCGGGATTGTAAATTTTCAAAGCCCAAAGTTTTAAATACCGAGTCTTACAACATGTAATTCGTATGTGCTATTGTTTTGCACTCACATGAACCTTAATTCAACAACAACACTTAATCATAACAATAAGTAAACAAAACACTACAATACCTTTTCTTCTGTAGGCACAGTTAGACGGTCACTAGAAATCAAATGAATGACTTGCATCACGCTGAGATTGAGGAATTCTTCACAAGCAACAAGCTCGCTGAAACAAACAAGACGTACTGAAATTTGCCAGCCAGTACATAATGTCTTACAGAAATATTAACTGAAAACCTAACTGTACGAAATTAAAAGTCGTTGGCTTTGTACTATGGTACAAGTTAAGCTTATATACGACTTTTCCAAGAATTCTTTAAAAAAATTAGGGCGAATCTTGAACATTTACAAACTAAACGAATGATTGTAAAATACGTATTCGCATACAGCCAATAAAAAACTTATACTTACTTAATGCTTCTATAATGTATATAAGTAAATACAATTATTAAACTTCCAACCTAAAATGCTGTTCAGTAAATGCATTTGCCGAGTTAAGCAAATCGACGCAAGAATGTAAATCTGCAAATGCACGAATTCCAAGGCAATTTGAAGGATGGAGTTGAGATTTTAAAAAGTCTGAGCACGCAACTGCGACATCAAACATTTGAAGAACATTTGCTGCCGGTAAAACAACCTAAACCAAAACAATTTTGTCCACACATATAACATCACTGCATAAATCTGCTAGTAGAATGTGATCGGCTGCCAACAAATACCGACGCCAGTGTGACAATGTAATCACATCTGAATATTTAGCGCGAGTTACATCCAATAATTCGAGGAGACTCATAAGCCGTTGAATAAACCAATAAATTTTCATAATTTTTGCGCTACTGAAGGCTTGAACACCACGACAGAGTCAGACTACATTTGCAACCTACACTAAAAATAAATTGAAACAATTCTATCCGTAAAATAAAGATACGAACCTGTACATTTTCTTCCGTGATATGTATTTCGGACGAATAAATGTAGTAAACGAGTAATGCAAGTGCACGAGGGTTGATGCACTATAATAAAAAACTCAAAAAGTAAAGAAAGTTTGAAGTTTTTCACAGTTAGAAGGGTTATAGTAAGTAAGCATCAATAATTGTACAAAAAGGCGAATTATTGAAAAAAGTCATTCTTCTGATATCTTTCACTTAGTTGAAAAGCTAAAAGTGTATACACAAAACGATTTGAAGCGTTTCATGTTTTGAACTCCGGGGTCGAAAGGTTGGATGTACGTCCGTCCGAAGAGAATAGCTTGCACATTAGCTTAATAGGTTACGCCTAAATTAGGACCTTTTAAATTATTTCAGTGATTATTAGAATTACAAGCAATCTAATTTCAGTATTACAAGTAATCTAGTTTCAGAGTGGGTCAAAACATGCGCTAGTGCTTTGTCAGGCAACTCAAAAAATATATCCAGCCTAGTTTTTCAATTCACAACAACGACAGCATTTTGACTTGCCAATTTCTAATAAGTGGAAGAATACAAGGTCATCGGAAAAGAGAAAACAACAGCTTGTTTTAGAAACCCATATATACACTTCCAAAATCTAAATTATACCTGTATGTATACATGGGTTTGCCTGCTTTCCGTCATATCCCCAGTAAACATTGCATAGAAATATATGGTGAGCATGCGGCGAGCACAGCACGGTGGGCATGTACTTCAACACAGTCCGCGTTTGCAGCGTCACATGCGCAATCAGCTTCCGGACGTTCTTCAGGAGCAGTTCCTGCTACCAAAGTCACATCGCTAAGTTGTCCATTTCTGTTGAAATATAAGACAGTGCGAGGAACATTTTAAAAAAAGAAGCGACATTACTTGATTTGCAAAGAGCCCAAAAATGTGAAAATGGGTTTTGTAGAAACATATTTAAGTGCCAGACACCATTACCTCATTAGCTCTGTACATTAACAAACTACGTATGCACACGTATGCATGAAGATGTGAATTGTCTTTAATTGTTTCGTACACGAAGCAAGCCAAAAAGGTAACACACAACGAACCTTCTAAGAGTATTCAAAACATCGAACGCCTGAAAACAATGTTCTCTGTTTTTGTAATTTGGGTTTTCTTGCCATCGTCGATATCGGAGCATGTGTTTGATTCAGTCATTACAATAGTTAAAACAATGACGCTATATAATTAAAATATTATTCATCAAAAACGAACGCATCACCTGTAAGTTAAACAACTGGCCAAACTAAATAATGGCTACACGATATGATTTTACTCAGAACAATCTGAATAACAGATCACTGTTTATAATAAGTAGCTTTTTGCTAGCCCTTCAATCGCATTAGCTACACTGACATATATAATAACTGGGGATCGCTATTGGACGGTACGTACGTACCAAAAGCCACACACTTAAATTTCCACCAGTTCTGACCCCACTCAAGATTTCACTCCCCCGGTCCACAATTTTACACTCCTAAAATTCTCGCGTACAACCCAGTGTTACATATACCCGTTATGATACGTGTATATATTTGATTTGTGTTTCTTATATCTATAAATATATGCACTAGAAAGTCGGTTGCATATATGTTACTTGTTTATTACCTTGAATAAAATTCTTCATACGATTGCCTCTAAGCTTGACAGACCGACACCATTGTGAAAAAATCGTCGGGCATCCCTGGGTTTTGTAACCGGACGAATCTTGATAAAGGGACGTAATTTTCACCGACAATTACTATTTTTAAAGGAAATCCTATTCAACTATGATTGATCGCTCGTATACAATAAGTAAATGCACTCTACACCGTCATTTGTTAACCCTACTTTATGACACATTTTGTGGCAAATATTATAAAGGACTCATGTTCCAGACGATAATTTCGATAGAACGAAGGAAATATAACTTTGCTTTTTAGATACCTAGCCATACACTTAATGGTAATATCAAAGGCAAGATCATAAAAGTATAATTTTATGTATCATTTTGAACAAGATTTGTCAGTTAAGTTGCGTCAAAAATTCCACAACTTTAGTCTACTTTTCACTAAGTCGATGCAGAAATATAACTTAAAGTCTATCTTTGACTTAAATCGACACTCGCCTGAAGTCAGAGAACAGACTTAGCTCGAGGTATCTATATAATGCGTATTTTTTGGTTGTGTTTCTTTTTCCGGCTGTTAGGGTATCTGTTACATAAATAGGCCTAGGGGCTCAAAAATATAAAAATACCAACAGATTCAAATATTGTGCGAAGTAACTATAGGTAAAATATGAGGCTATTGTTTAAAACGGTTTTTCGTCTAATATTTTAAACACGAATTTGTGTCCTTGGCATGGGTATGTTGCACAAACAGCAGGGTTCCAATCGCATGTATATGAAGGAAAAAAAAATAAAAAAAAATAAATTGTAAACACAAACCCAAGATATTAAATATGGCAACTCCACAGAATTGTTAAAGTTTTAAATATCCAGATCCTGTTATCTATGGTTTCCAAAGTGCAACCGGAATTCCGGTTACGGTATTTTTCACTTTCCGGTTCTGGTAAATTTTTACCGAAATTAACACTTCCGGTATTAAATTTTGGTCCGTGGAAAGTAAGATATCTTGCTGAAAAATTACGATAAAAGTTAAATAATTTCATTAGTATAGTATATAAACTTTTACAGTCGCCAAAAGTAAACCATCGACGGTAAATTTCCCTTCTGTGGATTTCAAAAAATAAAATTCAGCGGATAAAGTGAATACCTCTCTCCAACTAGGGTTATTTTACCAATGCAAAAAACTTAAAATCAACTTTTTGTTACATGCATTTTCACTTTAAAATTTCGGTAATTTTTTATAATTCCGGTTCCTGTAAATTGTAATTTCGGTTGCACCCTGGTGGTTTCCTAAGGCTTCAAATTCAATGTGTTGAAACCCTAAAAATACACTTAACTTTTTAATTTACAATTACTAAACTTAAATTCTGATTCCGGTTACGACAGAAATTTTGATTCCGATTTCGCTTCCGGCAAAATATACATGCGATTGGAACCCTGCTGTTTGTGCAACATACCCATGCCAAGGACACAAATTCGTGTTTAAAATATTAGACGAAAAACCGTTTTAAACAATAGCTAAGTATTTTACCTATAGTTACTTCGCACAATATTTGAATCTGTTGGTATTTTTATATTTTTGAGCCCCTAGGCCTATTTATGTAACAGATCCCTAACAGCCGGAAAAAGAAACACAACCAAAAAATACGCATTATATAGATACCTCGAGCTAAGTCTGTTCTCTGACTTCAGGCGAGTGTCGATTTAAGTCAAAGATAGACTTAAGTTATATTTCTGCATCGACTTAAGTGAAAAGTAGACTAAAGTTGTGGAATTTTTGACGCAACTTAACTGACAAATCTTGTTCAAAATGATACATAAAATTATACTTTTATGATCTTGCCTTTGATATTACCATTAAGTGTATGGCTAGGTATCTAAAAAGCAAAGTTATATTTCCTTCGTTCTATCGAAATTATCGTCTGGAACATGAGTCCTTTATAATATTTGCCACAAAATGTGTCATAAAGTAGGGTTAACAAATGACGGTGTAGAGTGCATTTACTTATTGTATACGAGCGATCAATCATAGTTGAATAGGATTTCCTTTAAAAATAGTAATTGTCGGTGAAAATTACGTCCCTTTATCAAGATTCGTCCGGTTACAAAACCCAGGGAATGCCCGAACGATTTTTTCACAATGGTGTCGGTCTGTCAAGCTTAGAGGCAATCGTGTGAAGAATTTTATTCAAGGTAATAAACAAGTAACATATATGCAACCGACTTTCTAGTGCATATATTTATAGATATAAGAAACACAAATCAAATATATACACGTATCATAACGGGTATATGTAACACTGGGTTGTACGCGAGAATTTTAGGAGTGTAAAATTGTGGACCGGGGGAGTGAAATCTTGAGTGGGGTCAGAACTGGTGGAAATTTAAGTGTGTGGCTTTTGGTACGTACGTACCGTCCAATAGCGATCCCCAGTTATTATATATGTCAGTGTAGCTAATGCGATTGAAGGGCTAGCAAAAAGCTACTTATTATAAACAGTGATCTATTATTCAGATTGTTCTGAGTAAAATCATATCATGTAGCCATTATTTAGTGTGGCCAGTTGTTTAACTTACAGGTGATGCGTTCGTTTTTGATGAATAATATTTTAATTATATAGCGTCATTGTTTTAACTATTGTAATGACTGAATCAAACACATGCTCCGGATATCGACGATGGCAAGAAAACCCAAATTACAAAAACAGAGAACATTGTTTTCAGGCGTTCGATGTTTTGAATACTCTTAGAAGGTTCGTTGTGTGTTACCTTTTGGCTTGCTTCGTGTACGAAACAATTAAAGACAATTCACATCTTCATGCATACGTGTGCATACGTAGTTTGTTAAGGTACAGAGCTAATGAGGTAATGGTGTCAGGCACTTAAATATGTTTCTACAAAACCCATTTCACATTTTTGCGCTCTTTGCAAATCAAGTAATGTCGCTTCTTTTTTTAAAATGTTCCTCGCACTGTCTTATATTCAACAGAAATGGACAACTTAGCGATGTGACTTTGGTAGCAGGAACTGCTCCTGAAGAACGTCCGGAAGCTGATTGCGCATGTGACGCTGCAAACGCGGACTGTGTTGAAGTACATGCCCACCGTGCTGTGCTCGCCGCATGCTCACCATATTTCTATGCAATGTTTACTGGGGATATGACGGAAAGCAGGCAAACCCATGTATACATACAGGTATAATTTAGATTTTGGAAGTGTATATATGGGTTGCTAAAACAAGCTGTTGTTTTCTCTTTTCCGATGACCTTGTATTCTTCCACTTATTAGAAATTGGCAAGTCAAAATGCTGTCGTTGTTGTGAATTGAAAAACTAGGCTGGATATATTTTTTGAGTTGCCTGACAAAGCACTAGCGCATGTTTTGACCCACTCTGAAACTAGATTACTTGTAATACTGAAATTAGATTGCTTGTAATTCTAATAATCACTGAAATAATTTAAAAGGTCCTAATTTAGGCGTAACCTATTAAGCTAATGTGCAAGCTATTCTCTTCGGACGGACGTACATCCAACCTTTCGACCCCGGAGTTCAAAACATGAAACGCTTCAAATCGTTTTGTGTATACACTTTTAGCTTTTCAACTAAGTGAAAGATATCAGAAGAATGACTGTTTTCAATAATTCGCCTTTTTGTACAATTATTGATGCTTACTTACTATAACCCTTCTAACTGTGAAAACTTCGAACTTTCTGTACTTTTTGAGTTTTTTATTATAGTGCATCAACCCTCGTGCACTTGCATTACTCGTTGACTACATTTATTCGTCCGAAATACATATCACGGAAGAAAATGTACAGGTTCGTATCTTTATTTTACGGATAGAATTGTTTCAATTTATTTTTAGTGTAGGTTGCAAATGTAGTCTGACTCTGTCGTGGTGTTCAAGCCTTCAGTAGCGCAAAAATTATGAAAATTTATTGGTTTATTCAACGGCTTATGAGTCTCCTCGAATTATTGGATGTAACTCGCGCTAAATATTCAGATGTGATTACATTGTCACACTGGCGTCGGTATTTGTTGGCAGCCGATCACATTCTACTAGCAGATTTATGCAGTGATGTTATATGTGTGGACAAAATTGTTTTGGTTTAGGTTGTTTTACCGGCAGCAAATGTTCTTCAAATGTTTGATGTCGCAGTTGCGTGCTCAGACTTTTTAAAATCTCAACTCCATCCTTCAAATTGCCTTGGAATTCGTGCATTTGCAGATTTACATTCTTGCGTCGATTTGCTTAACTCGGCAAATGCATTTACTGAACAGCATTTTAGGTTGGAAGTTTAATAATTGTATTTACTTATATACATTATAGAAGCATTAAGTAAGTATAGTTTTTTATTGGCTGTATGCGAATACGTATTTTACAATCATTCGTTTAGTTTGTAAATGTTCAAGATTCGCCCTAATTTTTTTAAAGAATTCTTGGAAAAGTCGTATATAAGCTTAACTTGTACCATAGTACAAAGCCAACGACTTTTAATTTCGTACAGTTAGGTTTTCAGTTAATATTTCTGTAAGACATTATGTACTGGCTGGCAAATTTCAGTACGTCTTGTTTGTTTCAGCGAGCTTGTTGCTTGTGAAGAATTCCTCAATCTCAGCGTGATGCAAGTCATTCATTTGATTTCTAGTGACCGTCTAACTGTGCCTACAGAAGAAAAGGTATTGTAGTGTTTTGTTTACTTATTGTTATGATTAAGTGTTGTTGTTGAATTAAGGTTCATGTGAGTGCAAAACAATAGCACATACGAATTACATGTTGTAAGACTCGGTATTTAAAACTTTGGGCTTTGAAAATTTACAATCCCGATTCCAGTGTTATCAGTTTCTTTTGCACCCGATTGCATGGACATTTTATTATCATTTTCTATTTTGTGACAGGTATTCGAAGCTGTTATTCAGTGGGTAAATTATGACTCAAGCGCGCGGCGCCAGAACTTATCTGAGCTAATGGAATACGTTCGTTTGCCTTTACTTTCGCAGGAATATCTCATCGATAAGGTAAGCGTATGTTTTAATGAGTCCTGAAAAGTTGAATAAATTTTAACATGATTGTTGTCGTGGTTTTGCTAGATTTTATCTTTATACGGCAACCTTATTTTTCAGGTCGACTCAGAGCCACTGATTCGAGAAAGTCCCCTATGTAAAGATTATTTGATTGAAGCGTTAAAGTATCATTTGCTTAAAGCCGAGCAAAAACACTTGTTTCAATCGCCAAGGATAAAACCAAGAATACCAGTCGGTTTACCAAAGGTTTGTGAAATATAGCTTAACCCTGTTAATGAATGAGTATTATGGTAAAGAGTCGATAACGACTCTGGACCAGAGCATGTAAATTACTAAAATTTATCACTTTACAAGGTTTTATGGTAACTGTTGGAAAATATCCTCAACTGAGTTCATTCTGTGAACACAAATATATCTGCAGCGCGTTGTATTATTGGCCAAATATATCTGCAGCGCGTTGTATTATTGGCCGTCCACAACTTACTTTGGATGAGGTAATACCGCTTGCTAGTCGTATTAGGTTTCATTGAACGATGTCAGTCTGGATTAAATATGTGCACTAATAATGCAACTTGCTGTGGGTGTATTCTATTGTGCACAGATTGTTGCCAATTGCAACTTCTGACCTGGAGTTAACATCGCTCTTGCTATGACTTATTTACGGTATAGTTTTGTATTTATCGACGTGAATAATTCAACGTTGCTTGACCTTACATATTGTTATGCTCTATTCTAAAACTTGGCTGTCTGACTATTTTAGCCATTTCTGACTGATGGAATATGTAAAAAATAGCTAATCGTCACTGTATAAAGACGGATCGCATTGTTTTTAAATTATGGCAGTAGTTTTATTATAAATATATAAACGACAATTTGTGTACTTATAGAGAATTATTGTGATAGGGGGCCAAGCCCCAAAAGCAATTCGCAACGTGGATGTGTATGATTTTCAAACTGAAAAGTGGCATCCCGTATCTGATTTGCCATTGCGTCGTTGTAGATGCGGTAAGAGATTTCTGACTGTTGTCTCGTAATGTCCAAGGAGCAATGCGGAGCTAAATCATGGTTGTGACGTTAGCAGTTTCGACGTTCCAACGGAATCGGAACTTGTTTAAAATAAAGTTATTTCAGCTATTAGCTCGCAGAATTTTATTGTAGTGTTGTGTTATTGTTATCTTTTGTGTCGGAATTTGGGGCGGTAACTCCTATGCGAGAATAGGAAAGTATAGAACCAACGAGGATATGGAGTTTACTGTTTTTCAGACATTTATTTGTAAAATGATGAAAATATAATATAATATATCGGAAATCTGCGTGTTCGTGTGTCTATGCAGCTGCATACTTGTTTCACACCAAGTGTGTGATGTTTTAAAATTTAGTCTGAGATTTGGATATAACAGGTAAACACACTTTACACGCTTATCTATTACATTATAACTAAAAAGTATAGAAAAAAGTGTGTTTGACGTCCAGAAAAGTTAGATTTTTAAGGCTATAAAGTACTCAACCATAGGGGCACAATCTTCTGTAGAGTACTGGATCCGGTGGCAAATTGAGTTTTGGGGATGTTTTGGCCCAGTCCGGGTCCCTTGGCTCATTGTAGCGAACTCCCACATAGTGTGATTGATTATACATTGGTGTTTATAGGTGTTGGCGTACTGAACGGCCTAGTATACGCCGTTGGTGGATTCAATGGCTCTTTGCGAGTTCGCACTGTCGATGTTTATGACCCGACGCAAGATCTTTGGACCGCGTGTCCTTCCATGGAGGCTAGAAGATCGACTCTGGGAGTTGCAGTGCTTAATGGACTGATATTTGCTGTGGGCGGTTTTGACGGGTCTTCAGGTACTGGTTAGTGGTGGCCTATGCTTGTCATGCAGCGTTGTCTTTTGCCGTTCGTCGCCGTGCGGCATCATACGCTAATTGTCGTGCGGCGCCAATCTTAATTCGCGTACGACGCTGCACGATGACGCGCGGCGTCGAATGATATTGAAATCGTTAAAAATTATGGTTCCGCCCTTCTGGTGCTGTTAACCTTTTTGTTGTTGTCTTGAAATGCTGGTAGCTCTAATGATGTATTAGCTTATCGCTTGTAGTATTATCTTTATATTATTATTACGTATGATTATTATTATTATTATTATTACTATTATTATTATTATTGTTGTTGTTGCTGTTGTTGTTGTTGTTGTAGGTGTTGTTATTGTTGTTGTTGTTGGTGGTGGTGTTGTTGTTGTTGTTGCTGTTGTTGTTGTTGCTACTACTGCTGCTGCTGTATGTATTGTAAGTAATGATTCTATTTAGGTCTCAACAGCGTAGAAGCATTTGATCCGAGAACTGGCGAGTGGCGGATGTTTACACCAATGATAACGAGACGTAGCAGTGTTGGTGTTGGTGTGTTAAAAGGTAAGCACTTGTACAAAAGTGAAATATTTGCGACTGTCGAATGTATTACATCTTTCGCAATTCTTCCTAGGTCCCTCCGAAAACGAAAAACTTAGGATAACCGGTGGCATAGATCTTTCAATGCCGTGTGTTGATGTGTGGTTAAAAGACATCTTGTCGACACGAATATAATTAAGTTTATAATATTAATAACCAGTCGTAGTGGGACTACATTTATTGAGCGAAGCTGGAACGCACGTAAGCAATTAAGCTAATATGCAAATTATCTATTAGCTAACTATTCAATTATCGGTTTTGGATGTTTGTTAACTATTTATTCAAATTCCTCGCATCCAAAAACCCTTCAGCCAGTCTAATAATTTTTGGAATAATTTAAAAAGTCCTAATTTTGTTTTGTCAATTAAGCTAATATGCAAATTAGTTATTAGCTAACTATTCAATTATCGGTTTTTGGATGTTTGTAAACAATTTATTCAGATTCTTCGCACCCAAAACCTACAGTAGGGCCTAATAATTATTGAAATAATTGAAAAAGTCCTAGTTTTGTCTTGTCAATTAAGCTAATATGCAAATTAGTTATTAGCTAACTATTCAATTATCGGTTTTGGATGTTTGTTAACTATTTATTCAAATTCCTCGCATCCAAAAACCCTTCAGCCACTCTAATAATTTTTGGAATAATTTAAAAAGTCCTAGTTTTGTCTTGTCAATTAAGCTAATATGCAAATTAGCTATTAGCTAACTATTTAATTATCGGTTTTGGATGTTTGTAAACTATTTATTCAAATTCCTCGCACCAAAATTCCTTTAGTGCTGAAATTATATTGCTTTTAACATTAATAATTAGTGAAATATTGTAAAAAGTCCTAATTTAGGCTTATAAACTATGCTAATATGCAAATTATCTATTAGCTAACTATTCAATTATCGGTTTTGGATGTTTGTTAACTATTTATTCAAATTCCTCGCATCCAAAAACCCTTCAGCCAGTCTAATAATTTTTGGAATAATTTAAAAAGTCCTAATTTTGTTTTGTCAATTAAGCTAATATGCAAATTAGTTATTAGCTAACTATTCAATTATCGGTTTTGGATGTTTGTAAACAATTTATTCAGATTCTTCGCACCCAAAACCTACAGTAGGGCCTAATAATTATTGAAATAATTGAAAAAGTCCTAGTTTTGTCTTGTCAATTAAGCTAATATGCAAATTAGTTATTAGCTAACTATTCAATTATCGGTTTTGGATGTTTGTTAACTATTTATTCAAATTCCTCGCATCCAAAAACCCTTCATCCACTCTAATAATTTTTGGAATAATTTAAAAAGTCCTAGTTTTGTCTTGTCAATTAAGCTAATATGCAAATTAGCTATTAGCTAACTATACAATTATCGGTTTTGGATGTTTGTAAACTATTTATTCAAATTCCTCGCACCAAAATTCCTTTAGTGCTGAAATTATATTGCTTTTAACATTAATAATTAGTGAAATATTGTAAAAAGTCCTAATTTAGGCTTATAAACTATGCTAATATGCAAATTATATATTAGCTAACTGCTCAATTATCGGTTTTGGAGGTTTGTAAACAGTATACGCAGATTTCTCGCACCCAAAAACCCTTTAATGCTAAAATTAGATTGCTTCTAACTGTAATAATTCGTGAAATATTGTGGAAAGTCCTAATTTAGGCTTAATTAATTATGCAAATTAGCCTGTAGCTAATAAACGGCTTAAAATTTTAAAACCCTAATGCGAGGTTAACACCCCAGGATAATTGGCTTTCAAACAAAAAAAAGTTTATTAAAATCGGTTCAGCCGTTCCTGAGATTCTTTTCGGACGGACAGACGGACATCCACCTTTCGACCCCCAAGTACAAAACACAAAACGCTTCGCGAAACTCCGAGCTTCGCTCGGAGTTTCGCTTCGCTCAATAATTAGACGTATGCAGCTGTTAAGTTCTTATAAACACGTGATATTGAGAAACCAATGCCGCATAATTAACTTGAGATTTCGTGTCGTTTTCGGGGAACCTAAGAACGTTATATTGTGGAAAACGGATAAAGCAAACTGGTCATTAGTTATTTTCATGAAACTCGGTAGCCGTCTTAAATAGTGTGTTTTAGTTTATTTCATTTTAAAAATCAGATAAGCAGATGAAATATTAAAAATGCAACGAACCAAACTATAACTTTCAGTTAAGCTCAGATTAACGTGCGCGTTAATTTATTTTTGATACTTTATGTTAAGGATTGCAGAGTAGTTGACTTGAAAATATCAGTGACCAGAGATCTACTCTTTAGGCCAGTTATATGCTGTGGGCGGATATGACGGGCAAAGTAGACAATGCTTGAGCTCAGTTGAACGATATGATCCTGTTGCGGATCACTGGATAAACGTTCCCAGTATGACAACTAGAAGAAGTGGTGCAGGTAATTTTAGTGCTCAACAGAATATTCATAAAGGATCTTGCTGATTGTTTCCTTCTACCTTGTTCGGTTCACAAGAAAATTTGTTAGATTTCAAAATTTTGATTTTTTAAGGAGTGAAGGGAATTTAATGTAGTAATTACGAAATAGGTAAAAATTCTGAGGTTGCGCCTCAATCAGTTATATGGAAAACTAACCCATCTACTTACCATTTGAGTAATCACTGTGTACACAGCAACTGTTGTCAAGAAGTCTGCGTGTTGAAGATTTGTTTGTACATTGCACCGCTTTTAAGGCGTTGGTATAGCATTTAAGTTTTAAACTGATATATTTTGTGATGTGGATCTTACCTAGGCTTTCTTAGGGTAGCGCTATACTTTCTTGTGGTTCAGTGCCGACCGTCATCGTCCGTCCTCGTATGATACTGCACTGTGACGTACGATGACGGCCAGCGCCGGATGACATTAAAATTATTTAAAAAGTATAGCGCTACAAGAATTCATTTTGTTTTAAACATCTATCTTTGTATTAAGGTGTTGGAGTCATTGGCAATTATTTATACGCTATTGGTGGACACGATGGACCAACAGTGAAGAAATCAGCCGAAGTGTATAGTCCTGATATTGACGCGTGGAAACCAATCGCTGATATGTCACTATGTAGAAGAAATGCAGGTTTGTAGTGAAATACTACTGTGCATGATATTGTGTATAATCACGGACAGAAATAATACTATACTGTAATCGCATTGGCAAACGATTGAAGGTATAAAACTATGCTATGAAATGGTGACTGCAGTCACGACTGTGATGGTGCTAATCGTAACGAGTAATTCAATCATTAACATAGTTTTTCGTTTGTGTCAAAGTTGACCTGTCAACTGAATTAACTACTTGAGGTCAGTCGATTGCTGCATTAATTCGGTTAACCGTTGTGTTGAACGCTTAGGCCTAGGTTTAGCAATATTCTATTATACTCGTAGTTGCCATGCAAGCCTATTGCGTTTAATTCTTTTCGTGACTGTTGGTTGTAGTTTAGTTTGTCTAGTTTTTTCAGGAGTTGTAACGCTGAAAGGCCTTCTTTACGCCGCTGGAGGAGATGACGGCTCGTCAAACTTGGTGTCTGTTGAAGTATACAACCCTAAAACCGACACATGGACGATGCTTCCATCCTGTATGTCTATTGGACGATCGTATGCCGGCGTTGCAGTTATCAACAAGGCACCGGTTTTGCCTTCCCTGGGTGGAAGCGGGTCTGTAGGACACCAGCCCAATTCAGTGGTTCATTCCCTGGTTCCTGTTAGCTCAGCCAGTTCTGCATCCGGCTTGAGAAGTTCGGGTTCCTCGCCAAACACGGCTGGAAGCTCAAATGGTGGCTATCACTGTCAAGGAACAGCTTGTGCGCAAAGTAGTGATGGAGCGAATTGTAACAGCGCTGACATTCGAGCTGATTCTGCACCGGAAGGTACGTCACAGTTTCATGGTCGCAGCGGAAGGCATCCGGGTGGACGAGATGGCAGTAGCCGGCCAGAACAGGAACTAGAAAATATGATCGATGATGATGATGAAGATGAGGAAGATCGAATAGATGAGACGGATTCGGCAGAACCTGAAGCGGTACAGTTGGATGACTCGTTTTAAGTGCCGAAATTAGTCGGATTTTGGTTTATGTGCTTTTAGGGTGTACCGGTAGTTTAAGCCTTAGTGTAACAGTAAGCCTAAATTTTAAGATTGCGCTTGTACTTGTGCTCAAGTCAATAAAATTTTTGTTGATAAATTGTTAGCAGTGTCATGTGGCAATATTTATGTGCGCTGCGTCGGTGGCTATCCTGAGCCTTTAAGGATAGATGTAAAACTATACATAAGTGTAAAGACTAGTGTAACACCTAAGATTACTCTATTACTGTTATACCGGAAAACGGGCGCCTCTAAAACAGCATAAGCTTGGATTTTAGTAGTTTTATAAGAAACTGCCAGTTATTGCGTTTGTATCGATAATTTCAGGCGTCATTTAGCAGCAATTTAGCACCAAAGCGTGCAACTTGTAATAGTTTATTTCATGATGCATTCGCGACATGTGCTGAAATTTCTATAGTCAGGACCGATACAGGAGGGAAATTTGAGATATGCTTCAGATAATGCCCAGGTTTGGAGTTCAGAATAGAAATAACATGAAATTCAACACAGTCAACTCCTAAGATTCTAAAGACCTGGGTTCGAATCCTAGCTTGAAATTAGGTCTCAGGTGAACTTGCAGTGTATTCTCGTGAAAGAAGGATAGACGTGTATAACAAACCACTAGAGCAGTAATGAATGCTTTTCCGCTTAGACATCAGCTAATTCTCTTTTAAAACCTCGGACTTATATCTGAAGTGAAAATTGGACTTTGGTCACGTTTCTGCAACGCAGCCATAGATGCGGAAAACATTTATAAGTATTTCTTTGGATGCAAAGCCGACTCGTAACTATTAGTAACCATAGCATAGTTTTAGCGGTTACTTACGGTATGCATTGGATTTGATTATGTTGACGTTTAATGAATGGGCAGCCCATGTTAATTTATAAGGACATGCTGATTAAGCGTATTAAAATTAACCTTACGCGTAAGACCAATCATAAGCGAAATCCTAAATTCAAGCTTAAGACTCCTGGTCTTTAAGTCCCCTGTGGGCAGGCCCCTATAATTAACGTCTGAATCAACGATATGTTTTGGTAGCAGACAGACGCAGTGTTAAAAGTACGATGTAAGAAATAAGCATGTAAACCCAATTCAGATGTTGAGTTTTAATGTCATTAATAATTGTGTTTTTGGTGATCGTTTCACACCAGGGTACAACCGGAGGACTGTCTCCGGCTCCGGCAGAAAATCGGCCTATGGTTCCGGCTCTGGTAAAACTTTTTGCCGGAGATTCCGGCAATTTCGGTAGTAAAATTTTGCAAAATTCCTCTGTTTAGCGCGTTTCCTTTTTACTTTTG